>BTPG01000005.1:71591052-71646052 GCA_036245525.1 Semisulcospira habei
CACAAAGTTGACGTACAGCGGGGAGCTCCACTCCAGAGACTGTTCCACGATGATGCGGAGAGTGGCGATCTGGTCTCTACATGATCGGTTCTTCCTGAATCCTGCTTGCTGGTCTCTCAGCTGGGGGTCAACGGAGCTCTTCATTCTCTCCAGGATGATCCTGTTGAAGACCTTTCCTGGTACTGACAGCAAGGTGATTCCTCTGTAGTTGGAACACTTGCTGAGGTCGCCTTTCTTGGGAAGCTTGATTAGGTACCCCTCCTTCCAGTCAGCCGGCATCACCTCCTCTTCCCAGATCTTTCCAAACAGTGGGTACAGCATCTCCACTGTTGTCTCTAGGTCTGCTTTCAGAGACTCCGCTGGGATGCCATCTGGGCCTGCTGCTTTGCCATTCTTCAAAAATGACACTGCTCTTCTGATCTCTTCCTGGCTGGGTCTGTCACAGCTGATGGGTAGGTCGGTCTCTGCCGGCTGGATGTCTGGGGGGTCGGGTGGGCTAGGTCTGTTCAGTAACTCTTCAAAATACTCGGCCCATCTGTCGAGTTGGTCTGCTCTGTCTGCAATAGGCTTGCCTTCTTTGTCTTTTACTGGTCTTTCTGTATGGCCATACTTGCCTGACAATCTTCTGGTAATGTCGTAGAGCTGTTTCATATTGCCGCTGCCTGCTGCCTTTTCTGCCTCTGCTGCCAGGCTGTCTGTGTAGGCCCTCTTGTCTGCCCTGATACTCCTCTTCACCTCGCGGTTGGCTTCTGAGTATTCCCCCTGTGCCCTTACTTTGGCTGCTCTCGTGCGACTGTTGTTGACAACTGCTTTCTTCTGCTTCCTCACTTCTATCTTCTTCAAGGTCTGTGCCGACAGCCAGTCCTTGTGATGGTGTTTCATGAACCCTACAGTGTCTTTGCAGGTTGAGTTCAGCGCCTCTCTAACTGCCTTCCACTGCTGCTCTGTGGTGGCCGCCTCCTCTTCATTTACTAGCTCCTGTAGCGCTTGAAACCGGTTGGACAGCACCAGTTTGAACTCTTCTCTAACTCCAGTTTCTCTCAGGAGGCCTACATTATAGCGCTGTCTTCTTGTTGTCTCTGTGCGGCTTTTCTTTAGCTTGAGCTTCATTCTTAAGGTAAGCAGATGGTGGTCGGAGGCGACATCTGCTCCCCTCCTCACTCGAACATCTTGAAGGGATCTTCTAAATTTCTTGCTAATGCAGATATGGTCTATTTGGTTCTCTGTTGTATGGTCAGGTAAGACCCAAGTTGCTTTGTGTATCCTTCTGTGTGGGAAGATGCTGCCTCCAATGAGAAGTCGGTTTAGAGCACAAAAGTCTACAAACCTCTCCCCGTTCTCACTCATCTCCGAGCCTAGTCCCTGTCTCCCCATCACCTCTTCGTATCCGGTGTTGTCCTCCCCTATTTTGGCATTAAAATCATCCATGACGATGGTGATGTCTCGCTCCGCACATTTGTCCAAGGCATTCTGGAGTCGGTCGTAGAACTCTTGTTTCTCTTCCTCATCCCTGTCATTAGTGGGCGCATAACACTGGATGACGTTCAGCTTGAGCTTTTTCTTGGTTCTAAAGGCTGCTGTGATGATTCTTGGCCCAAGAGGTTCCCAGCCCATCAGCGCTCTCTGTGCCACTGGTGACAGCATGAATGCTACGCCTTCTGTATGGGGGGGCATTCTCCTCTTCATGACCTGAATTCAGAATCATCTCCCCACTTAACAGCCTTTTCTGGCCAGACTGCGTCCATCTGGCTTCACTGATACCTAGCAGGGAAAGGTTGTACTTTTGCATTTCCGCTGCTATCTGGGCGGCCTTGCCGCTCTGGTACATGGTCTTGACGTTTCATGTGCCCATGGTTGTATCCCTGGATAGAGAGAGGCGGCTCGGTCCTGTGGCTTCCGAAGACTTCCGGCTTTCACCACAGGACGTCATAAGTCTTCTGGTAGAAGAACCTTCCTCCTCCAGGAAAGGAATTACTGTTAGTCTTTTCGTCGGCGTTTTTGTAGCTATTTCCTTTTTTGCAGGGTGGGGAAGCTACCCCCACGCCCAACCCCCTTACTAGGAGGACCAGGGGTTTTCTGTCGGGGTCACCTTCCCTTAGACCATGTTGGTTCACGGCACCTTATTTCATTCGGTGCACCCCTCTCACGAGGGACCCCCTATCCACCACCCAGGGGACGCGCCTCAACGCCATATGGTCCCAGCGCGAGGGTCTTGTTCTTTACCTGCGTATTTTTCTGTGGGCTGGCGACTGAGTGCCTGATGGGCGGGGGCAGGGGATCTAACTGTTTGTATGTCCAGCGCTGAGTAATTCCCCTTGGTATGTGCACTATCCTACCAGCGCTAGCCTCACCTATCTGGTTTGTGAGTGATTAGCCTAATGTGCATGCACGTGGACTAAGCCTGTCGGCCTAGTGTAAGGATCCTTAGCCAACTGTTAACTCATTGTGCCCAAGGTACGAAAATAAATACCCACATTTTTTAAGTTATCCTCTGAGCACTGCATTACAATTCAGGAGGCAAGTCGATCATGATAGTTCAAGGGTGGTGGCAGAATAGCATGGCGCCTATAGGCGCCAAGCTATTCTGCCACCACCCTTGAACTATCATGGACAAGCCATATTTTGCTGTGGTGTGTCGCGGGCAGAATGAGTTAAAAGAGTGTATAAGATACGATTTCTTAGTCCCACCACTTCATTTCATTTTCAAGCACACCATGCATACTAGAGCAGAGCACACATAAACGTGGGCTGAAACAGTCGGCCTGGTCTAAGACAGAAATCTTAGTCTACTGTGATGACAGTAGGCTAAGACGTATCATAGGCCGGGCCGACCGTCTCAGTCCACGTTCATGCACACCATACCACGAAGGTGATGGAGATGATGATGAGTGTCAGCGTCATGGAGGAGGCCATCTTCTTGCGGGAACTGGCGGCTGTGGAGGCGGCCATGGCGGAGACGCGGGAGGCGGATTCGTGGAGACTGTTGAGGAGCACGGCGTTGGAGGCCAGCAGGAGGGCGGAGGGAAAGAGCGAGAAGAGACTCATGTCCACCCACGGCCACACGGAGTTCCAGAACACCTGCAGTAGACGCGCACGCGGAAATACTTATTATACCACTCGCATGACATTTCCACGTTTGGCAAAAAAAAAGTGAGATTTGAAAAACAAAATTCCTACCTATTAGGGACCGATGACCTAATTTTTCAGCAATTCATCGATCGATATGGACCACCAAAAAAAATGTCGAGAAGTTACGATATTACAGCATAATTATTGAAGCTTTTCTTTGCAGTACTTATCACATAATAATGTCTTGTTTTATTTATTACCTTTCCATCCTTGCGTCCCGTTGTATCGTGCCGTGTCCTGCTGTGATTTGTCTATCTCTCGTCATGTCTTGTCCCGTCCAAGTAAGCAAAGATCCTCTGGCCCACGACGGCCGCAGTAGGCTCATGCACGGACTCTACTCCGTTCTATAAAACAAGACATTATTATGTGATAAGTATTTCAAAGAAAAGCTTCAATATGCTGTAATATCGTAACTTCTCGGCATTTTTTTTTTTTTTTTTTTTTTTTTTTTTTTTTTTTTGGGGGGGGGGGGGGGTCCATATCGATCGATGAATTGCTGAAAAATTAGGCCATCGGTCCCTAATAGGTAGAAATTTCGTTTTTCAAATCTCACTTTTGTCGCCAAACATGGAAATGTCATGCGGTCGTCGTGGGCCCGAAGACGTTTTGCTACTGAGGCTCCCGTCGCGTATGATCTCATCTCAAATCGTCGTGTGTCGCCGTCGGCTTGTTCTGTCTTGCATAGCGGGTTCTTGTGTTTTGCCACTTGTCTTTCCGATGCCTTCCTGACCTGTCTCCACTCGTCTCGTCTTTTCACGTCGTGTTCTGTTATGTCTAGTATAGTGATTTTCTTGTATTTCATCCTGTCCTGTGCAATGTCTATCTGACCTGTCTCGTTTCGTCTTGTCTCGTCTTTTCACGTCTTGTTCTGTCCTGAATAGTGATCTCTTGTATTTCCCTCTTGCCCTGTCTAATGCCTGACCTGTCTCGTCCCATCACGTCCTGTCACGTCTTTTCACGTCTTGTTCTGTTGTGCATAGTGTTTTTCTTGTATTTCACTCGATCCTGTCCAACGCCTATCTGACCTGTCTCGTCTCGTCTCGTCTCGTCTCGTCTTGTTCTGTCCTGTACAGATGTCTCGCCCTTTACCTCGTAATCGAGTGATGCAGCGCACGCGCCGTCCAGATACACGGTAGAGTCATACACTCGCAGCCCGTACAGGATGTGGCTCTGGGCCGCCCCGGCCGCCACCACGATCAGCACTATGATCAAGCCAGATTTGCGCAGCGAGCACAGGAGAGCCACGCGGTGAGGCCACGTCACCGACATAGCTCTCTGCGTGGTCATGGCGACCAAGAGCCAGGAGGACATGAAGGCGGAGGAGTAGGTCGCCCAGGTCAAGGTCTTGCACGTGATGTCATGCACGCCGCGTAGGTCAAAGCCGAATGCATGGTAAGCGACGTCCGGGAGGAGACCTGAAGTGGTATGCATGAACATGGACTGAGAAGGTCGGCCTGGTTTTTTAAGTTAGAAGTCTTAGCCTACTGTCATGACTGTACGCTAAGACTACTGCCCCAACAAGTTTACCCATGAAGCCCTCAAACGATGCGACAGGATGTGTATCGACAATGATAGTTCAAGGGTGGTGTCAGAATAGCTTGGTGCCTGTAGGCGCCAAGCTATTCTAACACCACCTTTGAATTATCGTGATCGAGCCGTCTCCAGAACTGTGCCGTAGACTTCAGAGGACATTGGATACTTTCGTCCTCAATGCTTATATGAGTAATATACTTCTGGCATAGATCAAGCATACAGTTTCAGTCCACGCACATGCATACAATACCTGAATAGAGCACACAAAGGTCCACGACGGCCAGGGCGATGAGAAACAGAGGCTGTGTGGAGTCTCCCAACTTCATTCGCGTGTAGACCATTATAGTGGCGGCGTTACCGAACGTCCCTAAAACCAACAACACGGGCGGGCAGTACTTCCAGATCAGCACAGTGGCGGTGTGCTCAAGCAGTATCAGGGTCTCAACACCCTCGTGCGTGCTGTCACTGGTACTGTTTACAGTACCGGGGGTTGCATGCACGATGGGTTTAATGTCAGGCACAGGCGCCGTGTCAGCACTCGCAGTATTACTGTCAGACTGGTTCACAAATGTCGAGTTTAAAATCCAAGACATGGCTGTTTGATTACTGTGTAGTCACGGTGATTCCAGCGACGGGTATAGATTGCGTGGGTTTAACGAATTTGTATACTAACTATGACGTCTTTATGGCAGCAATTATTTGCTTGGAAAAAAGTTCTCATCGTTTAAAGAGTCAATTCACACAAATAATCGAAGTCATAAAGCGAGAATGCAAACTGCGTTGCCTCGTTTAGGTTTTATTCAAACTGCTTTCCTGTTAGAAAGAAAAGAAGAAATAATAATTATGATCTTGCGTACAAAGGACTGAAACCTTTCTCCGCCGTGAGATGGCCTTAGTCGCCTGCTCGGCGTTAAACCCAAATAACTAAACTAACTGAAACCTTTCTTCTGGCCAACGATTGACGTCTGGGTCTGTGTAAAGTTGACGAAGTAGAAGTAAAATTCATATTTAGGGAAAACAATATATCCCCTGTATGTGTAGACACCGGTACTGTAGAAAATACAAGTGGCTGCATCAGTCGCCCATGGGCTTTTAGTATTAAGCCATTCAGCCCTGATGCACTACAGCAGGAGATGGGTCGACCATGATAATTCAAGGGTAGTGCCAGATTAGCTTGGCGCTTGTCGACGCCAAGCTAATCTGGCACTACCCATGAATTATCATGGCCGATCCATCTCCTGCAACTGGTACGGCATAGTCACTAGATGACGCCTCCAAAATTTGGGAAATACGGCCGTCGGGCTGAATGAGTTAACCGTTTGCAAAAACCGCTACCGACACGCAAAGGGTTAAATCCCGCTGAACACCGTGCAAGCGCGACGAAAGGTTTCCCTTTGGAAACGGCGGGTTTTAAAGACTGCACAAAACCACATTCTCAATAATTATCCGCGACAAAATTTCCTTCGTTTGACACAAACACTTTTACAAAGCTCGTCACCTGTTGTCGATACCGCTCTGCTCGACGTAAAAGACGTGTACATATGTAGTTACTCGATCCTTTCCGCCGAAAGGTATTGTCAGTAACAGTCGAGGGATTAATATATAGACAATCTGAAGGGGGGAAAAGCACGCTCTAAAACAAAATTGGAAATCAAAGGCCCACAACCGCGTAACTGTTCAAAGATACACTTCTGTAACAGATGGCGTAACGCTTACACACAGGTCTAGATATGGTTTATTCAGACACAGGACAATCCAGTTCAGCACACGCCGTTTTGATATCAAGCAATTTGACAATGACTCTGCTCTGTTCTATAAATACAACGCTTTCAGGACGAGATACAGCTAAAAATAGACTGACACGCTAGTAACGGCTGAGCAAAATAAATAAGTGCGATTACGCGTGTGCTTTTGTCCCAACTGCTGCTGAAGTTCATTAGGTGTGTCGACAAGGCATAACAAACACAAATATGGTGCTGAAATGTGTCTTCAAATTTACGCGTAATGGTACTTTAACCTCAACGCCTTCTGGGGGTTCAGCTCAAAACGTGAACTCACTTTTATATGCCACCGTGGCTGTATTTAGTTATTTCTTTTTTAATAAAGGAGAAAAAAATCGCTATGTTTATTTATAAAATATAGTTTGGTAATTTGATTGTCGATAAACTGAAAACACAAAGACAAAAAAACTAAATTTGAAATTAGAATTTTTCTTTGCTTGCTATATTTCTTCCTTGAAAAAAAAAAAAAGAAAATTATTTTAGAATATTTCGTTTCATTGTGTTATCATTACAAGTACTGATATCTATTTCAGAAGAAAGAAGAGAAAATCACTTAACTCATTCAGCCCGTCGCAAGTATTTCAAAACTTTTGGCGGCGTCATCTAACGACTATGCACCAGTCGCAGGAGATGGATCGACCATGATAATTCAAGGGCAGTGCCAGATTAGCTTGGCGCCGACAGGCGCCAAGCTAATCTGGCACTACCCTTGAATTATCATGGTCGATCCATCTCCTGCTGTAGTGCGTCAGGGCTGAATGGGTTAACATATATCATCAGTGCGTATATAAACGTAGCTAATTGTTGTCGGCACATCGTAAGTAGTTCGCAAACACTGAGGATAATTATTTTTCCCGTCGATTCTCTCTTTTTTTTAGCCGGGGTAAAATAATAATATTGTCCCACTTCAGGCGTTTCACAGATTTCGAGAAAAAATGAACACAATCCAGCTGCAAGAGACATAGATCCTCATGAGGCCCCGCAGTAGCGGGGGCTCATGAGGATCTATGCCTCTTGCTGACAACAGTGTATATCCGTGTTCCTCGTACAGCTGGGACACTTCAGCGTTGAATTAACACAGATGACAAACACGATCTATATCATTTGGCAGCGAAGGAGTAACTCTCTTTACCGCCAGAGTTTATGGTTTACGTACCTGAAATCATCCCGGCGACTTCCAGTAAAGAACAGCGATTCAAATGCAGCCAGCAAGAGGCACTGATCTTATAAAGCGCCCGCTGTAGTGCGGTCACTTTAATATATATGCTTCTAACACTTGTTGTGTCATGTTTGCTGCGTCTTGACAGAAAACAGGTTAATAATATTAGGTGATGGATTTGTTTTTAAATAATTTATTTGCTTTTCTGGGATAGGAATAACAGATACAGGTCCAATTATGTGGTCCTCTTGAAAACGTGCTTAGAATTTTGTATTAGGGTGAGAGCACTCCAACTGCAGATCCATGGAAAAGTTTTAGGAATGACTTCTAATCTTTATGTTCCCTAGGATCCGTGCCCTTCACCAGACACAATGCCCACCCCGCCCAAGCTCTCCTAACACTCGTTATTACCGTTTAAAGAGCGTAAGTATAGATTCGTCAGTATGTTTGTGTTTTGACAAAATGGTGTTTCTTGTCTGCATCTTTAAATCATTGTGCCCGAGGTACGAAATACCCACATTTTGGAGTTAGCCTCTGAGGACTGCATTACAATTCAGGAGACACATCGACCATGATAGTTCCATGGTAGTGGCAGAATAGCTTGACGGCTATAGCTAGGCGCCAAGCTATTCTGCCACCAGCCTTGAACTATCATGGCCGCGCCATATCTTGCTGTGAAGTGTCGAGGGCAGAATGAGTTAAAACTAAGAGCTTGTTGGAAGGATTACAAACAGACTCGGATTTGAAAAGGACAGCCATTTTTGCACTGAACAGTCAAACTGAGATTGATCTGCGCTCGCGGGTTTTGATTATACATCGTCACGCAAAATGTAGCCTCATGCCAGAACATTTGTTCTTCAAAATTAAATCTTTTACGGCCATATTAGCACTGAGGACAAAAAGCATGCAGGAGATCAAATGACTTTTTTTTTTAGTATTGTTTTCATTGTTTCCGCACCCATAATTGAACAGCCAAGCTCTACGGATTCGGATAGCCTGTTCTAAACGACTGCAGTAGGCATTCCTAATTTTGTGGGCATGCTCCTACTATTTACTATATATATGTATCTTGAAACTGTACTGGGATGACACATTCCATTTTCATTTGTTAATTTACATCACCGTTTCATGACATAATTGTAAAGTCAGTATGTGGTGTATGATCAAAATCCACGAGCTCTGGTCACACTCTCAGTTAGACCGTTCGGTGCAGAAATAGCTGGCCTTTCCAAATCCGTGGCTGTTTGTAACCCTTCAAACACGCATTTGGTTTTAAGGACGCAGACAAGAGAGACTATGTTGCCAAAACACAAAAATATTATACTTAAGTTCTTTAAACGGTAATAACGAGTGCTGTGAGAGCTTGGGCGGTGAGGGGCTGGGAACCTAGGGAACTTAAAGAAATCGTTCCTAAAGCATTTTCATGGATTTGAAATCACAGTGCTATCACCTTAATTATGATAATATACGTCCAGTTGGTACGCTCATGAATTTTTCCCAAACTCTTTCTTTTTCTCAATCGATACAACAAATAGTCTGTCTAGTTTTGAACGTGCAAGATTGATGGTGTCAATGTACAGGGCCGGATCCAGGGGGGGGCGGGGGGTAAATGCCCCCCCTCCCAAGACCCCAAATTTGTTAAAATGCTATAACAAAGTCCGTTTTCGGGGTTGTTTGCCCCCCCCCCCCTCCTTCTCCCAGATAAGAAGTTGCCCCCCCCCCCTTGGAGGTAAGTGATCCGGCCCTGGTGTATTTGATTACGCATATCCTTTCTGATATATAATTATCGCAAATTTTATATTGCAATTTATATCCATTATGTTTATTCTCTTAGGGGTGTAGGGGGCTCTGGATAGAGGTAGTACCTTTGCTGTTCGGCAGCTGCGTCCTACACTATGATAGGACGGACGGGCATCACTGGTCCTCATCCATCTCCTTAATCTCTCACGTGCTGGCTCCAAGCGCCACATCCTGGCTAACCACCTCAGTTGGTGGGCTAAACCACGTGAGAGGGTGGTGTTCACACTGCACCACTAGGCGGATGAGCTGGTTTTTGACAGCCAACGGCTAAAGGACGGAAGAGATCAGGCTTGATCCAACGGCCAAATGTGGGGGAGTAAACCCATCAAATCAGGAGTGGAGCCCCGAAGGCAGACAGCTGACTGTATTCATGCACTGTTCTGGCAGCTCCTGCAGCCAAACTGGTGCCAAACGTATTGCTTTGCATTCCTTTGGACTACATCGGCGAGGCCGAGAGGGGGATCTTGACGACTGGGCATCCCAGGATCTCCATACACTTCGCCCAGGCTTGCGCCCTGGAGAAGTCACACGGAATGACCCAGCAAGCGCATCGCTAGAATGATTGAAAAATTAAAACTTTCAAATTTTTTTTCAAACGAGTATTGAAAGCTGCTGTTTATACGCTATAAACTCATTTTGCCCGCGAAACACCACACCAAGATATGACTCGACCATGATAGTTCAATCCTCGCGCTGGGACCATACGGCGTTGAGGCGCGTCCCCTTGGTGGTGGATAGGGGGTCCCTCGTGAGAGGGGTGCACCGAATGAAATAAGGTGCCGTGAACCAACATGGTCTAAGGGAAGGTGACCCCGACAGAAAACCCCTGGTCCTCCTAGTAAGGGGGTTGGGCGTGGGGGTAGCTTCCCCACCCTGCAAAAAAGGAAATAGCTACAAAAACGCCGACGAAAAGACTAACAATAATTCCTTTCCTGGAGGAGGAAGGTTCTTCTACTAGAAGACTTATGACGTCCTGTGGTGAAAGCCGGAAGTCTTCGGAAGCCACAGGACCGAGCCGCCTCTCTCTATCCAGGGATACAACCATGGGCACATGGAACGTCAAGACCATGTACCAGAGCGGCAAGGCCGCCCAGATAGCAGCGGAAATGCAAAAGTACAACCTTTCCCTGCTAGGCATCAGTGAAGCCAGATGGACGCAGTCTGGCCAGAAAAGGCTGTTAAGTGGGGAGATGATTCTGTATTCAGGTCATGAAGAGGAGAATGCCCCCCATACAGAAGGAGTAGCACTCATGCTGTCACCAGTGGCACAGAGAGCGCTGATGGGCTGGGAACCTCTTGGGCCAAGAATTATAACAGCAGCCTTTAGAACCAAGAAAAAGCTCAAGCTGAACGTCATCCAGTGTTATGCGCCCACCAATGACAGTGACGAGGAAGAGAAACAAGAGTTCTACAACCGACTCCAGAGTGCCGTGGACAAATGTGCGGAGCGAGACATCACCATCGTCATGGGCGATTTTAATGCCAAAATAGGGGAGGACAACACCGGATACGAAGAGGTGATGGGGAGACAGGGACTAGGCTCGGAGATGAGTGAGAACGGGGAGAGGTTTGTAGACTTTTGTGCTCTAAACCGACTTGTCATTGGAGGCAGCATCTTCCCACACAGAAGAATACACAAAGCAACTTGGGTCTCACCAGACCATACAACAGAGAACCAAATAGACCATATCTGCATTAGCAAGAAATTTAGAAGATCCCTTCAAGATGTTCGAGTGAGGAGGGGAGCAGATGTCGCCTCAGACCACCATCTGCTTACCTTAAGAATGAAGCTCAAGCTAAAGAAAAGCCGCACAGAGACAACAAGAAGACAGCGCTATAATGTAGGCCTCCTGAGAGAAACTGGAGTTAGAGAAGAGTTCAAACTGGTGCTGTCCAACCGGTTTCAAGCGCTACAGAAGCTAGTAAATGAAGAGGAGGCGGTCACCACAGAGCAGCAGTGGAAAGCAGTTAGAGAGGCGCTGAACTCAACCTGCAAAGACACTGTAGGGTTCAGGAAACACCACCACAAGGACTGGCTGTCGGCACAGACCCTGAAGAAGATAGAAGCGAGGAAGCAGAAGAAAGCAGCGGTCAACAACAGTCGCACGAGAGCAGCCAAAGTAAGGGCACAGGGGGAATACTCGGAAGCCAACCGCGAGGTGAAGAGGAGTATCAGGGCAGACAAGAGGGCCTACACAGACAGCCTGGCAGCAGAGGCAGAAAAGGCAGCAGGCAGCGGCAACATGAAACAGCTCTACGACATTACCAGAAGATTGTCGGGTAAGTATGGCCATACAGAAAGACCAGTAAAAGACAAAGAAGGCAAGCCTATTGCAGACAGAGCAGACCAACTCGACAGATGGGCCGAGTATTTTGAAGAGTTACTGAACAGACCTAGCCCACCCGACCCCCCCGACATCCAGCCGGCAGAGACCGACCTACCCATCAGCTGTGACAGACCCAGCCGGGAAGAGATCAGAAAAGCAGTGGCATTTTTGAAGAATGGAAAAGCAGCAGGGCCAGATGGCATCCCAGCGGAGTCTCTGAAAGCAGACCTAGAGACAACAGTTGAGATGCTGTACCCACTGTTTGGAAAGATCTGGGAAGAGGAGGTGATGCCAGCTGACTGGAAGGAGGGGTACCTAATCAAGCTTCCCAAGAAAGGCGACCTCAGCAAGTGTTCCAACTACAGAGGAATCACCTTGCTGTCAGTACCAGGAAAGGTCTTCAACAGGATCATCCTAGAGAGAATGAAGAGCTCCGTTGACCCCCAGCTGAGAGACCAGCAAGCAGGATTCAGGAAGAACCGATCATGTACAGACCAGATCGCCACTCTCCGCATCATCGTGGAACAGTCTCTGGAGTGGAGCTCCCCGCTGTACGTCAACTTTGTGGATTATGAGAAAGCATTTGACAGCGTGGACCGAGAGACTCTGTGGAAACTCCTACGACACTACGGTGTACCCACAAAGCTCGTCCGCCTGATCAAGAGCAGCTATGATGGCATGACATGTCGCGTGATCCACGAAGGGCAGTTCACCAGAGAGCTCCAGGTCAGAACTGGTGTCAGGCAGGGGTGTCTGCTGTCTCCGTTCCTCTTCCTACTGGCCATAGACTGGGTCATGAAGATGACCACAGAGCACAGACGAAGTGGAATACAGTGGACACTGTGAACACAGCTTGACGACCTTGATTTTGCAGACGACTTGGCATTACTGTCCCACACTCATCAACAAATGCAGGACAAGACCACGAGGCTTGCTGACATCTCGTCCCAAGTGGGCCTCACCATTCACAAACAGAAAACAAAGACAATGAGGCTGAACGCAACCAGGGAAGAACCAGTCTTGCTTGCTGGCACCCCGTTGGAGGAGGTGGAGTCCTTCACCTATCTCGGGAGCATCATAGACAAAAAAGGCGGCACTGATGCAGATGTCAGAGCACGAATCGGTAAAGCCAGAGCAGCCTTTCTCCAGTTGAAAAAAGTGTGGAGTTCCAGAGAGCTGTTACAGCACACCAAAGTCCGGATTTTCAACTCCAATGTAAAAGCAGTTCTCCTATATGGAGCAGAGACTTGGAGATTGACAAAAACCACAGTCAACAGAGTACAGACCTTCATGAACAGTTGCCTTAGAAGAATTTTGAAAATCCACTGGCCAGAGAAGATCAGCAACGTCAGACTCTGGGAGAGAACAGAGCAGATAACAGCAGAGAATGAAATTGGGCGAAGAAGATGGGGATGGATCGGTCACAGTCTGAGAAAGCCAGCTTCCAGTATCACTAGGCAGGCATTGTCATGGAACCCCCAGGGAAAGAGGAAAAGAGGTAGGCCGAGAAACTCCTGGCGTCGAGACCTCCAAACAGACATCAAGAGACTGGGAACCACCTGGAGTAGAATCGAAGGAGAAGCACAGGACAGGAGTTGCTGGAGGTCTCTCGTCGACGGCCTATACCCGGGTAGGGGTGACAGGCGTAAGTAAGTAAGTAAGTATGATAGTTCAAGGGTGGTGGCAGAATAATTTGGCGCCTATAGGCGCCAAGCTATTCTGCCACCATCCTTGAACTATCATGCTGGATCTGTCTCCTGAATTGTAATGCAGTCCCTAGAGAATAACTTCAACATGTGGTTATTTCGTACCTCGGGCACAATGAGTTAATTAGGTAGATCTATAGACGTGTATAATTTGCTGATGTATGTTCTTGCTGTTTCATTTCTTAGTTTTATTTCATTTCATTTCATTTTTGTTTCGTATTCATAGTCGGATATGGAATGTTGAGCACATATCGCACTTTTTGTTCAAATTTCTTAGCAGAAACAAATATTGGCATTTCGAACAGCGTTTTCTTCCGTGTTGACTTAACCCCCTTGGCTCCACCGGCATTGTTTACACCACCGGTAGCTACATGTACAAAGGGGTTATTGAATTTTAAGATGACATACAGCCGCACGTCCCCAATTAGTGGATCATTGAGCCTTTGCTTTTTTTCCTCCATGGATCTTCTACACTTTTTTATGTGAAAAATAGCATACTCAGAAAAACACCTGAACAATGTCTCAGGAAAGATAATTTCTCATTTTCTCACGGAGTGCTTTCGTGAAAAGTATTGCAGAAGGACGCTAATGAGCCACGAAAACTTCTGTAATAATGGCTCATCGGAAAAGCTCCTGTCACCAGTGAGTGGAGTGTGAGGTTCGATACGGTGGGCCAGTTGCATGTGTGTGCTTAGACCTGCGCCAGCCACTAAGGAATGTGCTCCGCTTCAGCTTAGCACCTTGCTTAGTGGCTGGCGCAGGTCTAAGCTCACTCATGCAACCTACTTCGGGTTCCTGCGTCGGCCTTTTTTTTTTTTCCTCCAGTGTCACCGTTAATCCGGTGGTTCTTTTTTCCGGGTACTAGTACTCCGGTTCTTTTTCCCCCTCGACATGGGCGCCGGCTACTTTATACATTTCGAACACAAGAAATCAAAATTTCCGAAACTTCTTTAGCTGAACTGACCCTTAGCACCAGGTGAATGAGTTCAATGGTTTCTACTGTGTTTGCGTTTTTAGTATGTGAGCGAGTGTGTGTTAGCTGAGCGAGAGTGCTGGGTTCAGTTCGCGGCATAGCGTCGGAGCCAGAACTTGTCAGTGTGACAAAAAAGTCTCGCCGGGCTCGCCACGCATGGTTTAACATATGCTTAGTAACCTTTCATCAACTTTACTTCGTTTACAAATATATCGGAGGAATTTTAAAAATACGTAATTGGTAGCAGGAGTTTGCTACACGAACCCTTGTAGGCCTGAGGGAGGTCAAATTAAGCATTGCACCCCGAAGGCTTCTTCAGGGTGCATGATTAATAAGTCACGGCTGGACTGACACAATACTCTCTCTCTCTCTCTCTCTCTCTCTCCTCTCTCCAGAGGCGGATCTGGGGGGGAGGGTTCCAGGGGTTGCGGAACCCCCCCCCACCCCCACCTCCCTTGTTGTTTGATATTTTGGCTATTGGTGAGTCAAGACGCACGCACCCCCCCCCCCACCCCAGCCGCCTCCGCCCCCCACCCCCACCCCCTTTCCCCCGCTTTTTGATTTTTGGCCCCTGGAAGCAAGGTCTAGCGTTTTGTATGAGGAACCGCAATAAGCCCCCCGAGGTAACTGATCCGTCTCTCTCTCTCTCTCTCTCTCTCTCTCTCTCTCTCTCTCTCTCTCCTCTCTCTCTCTCTCTCTCTCTCTCTCTCTCTCTCCCCCCCCCCCCCCACACCAGACCACACATACACACACCGCGTGACAATGACGCACGCCAGGTATAGTCTGAGTGCTAAACTTAGACCATAAAATGGTCTCTCGGTGTTTGCCCCGACGCAGCGTTTGAAATACAAACACAAACAGTCTTTTTCCAATCATTTTAATTTTACAGACTGCACACACTATTTCTTGGTTGGCTTCCAAGTGCATTACTAGCACGTACCAACATTTACAGTCACAGCGCCTTTAGCAAATAAGCAAACTGGTCCGAACAGACTTAACCCATTACATCCTGAGGCTGATTTTTTAAATTTGCTTATTACCCTAAGAAGGCTACATTACAGATTGGGAGGTAGATCAACCATTTTAGTTCAAGCGTAGTGCCAGAATAGCTTGGCGCCTCAGGCGCCAAGCTTTTCTGGCACCACCCTTGAACTATCATAGTCAAATTTATTTCAAGCAATGGGTGTATCAGGATGAAAAGGGTTAAACAAAGGATCATTCCATGTATAATACAGCACTCGGTCTTAGGACTGTCTGGTTTATGATAGGAATTAATCCGCCATCTCTAGGCTAGGATAGAACCTATCTAGTCACCAACACCTACCACCATCGTCCCGTGTCCAATGTCCCCCTCCCCATCCCAGTAAGCAAAGGTCTTCGGGCCCACGACGGCCGCAGTGACCCCGCGCACGGCTGTGCGCGGACCTACTACGGCCGTCATGGGCTCGAAGACGTTTTGCTACGCGGGTATACACTCCCCTCATCATCATCATCATCAGTCCCTTGCCCGAACTGGGCGTTGGGGGGACTGAAAGGCAGCAGCAACAGACAGTGCTCTCCACTGAGTTCTATTTTGGGCGGTGGCAAGCAAGTCTGGCATCTCGAGTTCGGTCCATTCTTTTATGTTTGCGACCCAACTCTTTCTCTGACGACCTCGCCGACGACTTCCTTCGAGAGTGCCTTGGAGGATGGTCTTGGACAAGGTGTTGTGTCGGGTCACGTGGCCAAACCAAGCAAGCTTGCGCCATTTCACGGTTGCCAGAAGGGGTTCATGTGGGCCCACCAGGGAAGTGACGATGCTCCGTACATATTCGTTGGTCTTGTGCTCGCGGTACGAGATGCGGAGCAACTTCCTCAGGCACTTGTTCTCAAAGGCCTGGATTTTCTTTTCTGAGTCTGCAAGCAGTGTCCAAGTCTCACAGCCGTAGAGTAGAATAGACACTACGAGGGACTTGTAAAGCCTGTACTTGATGGTGAAGCTGATGGAGTTACTTCGCCATATCCTGTCCAGCCTGGCCATTGCGGATGTTGCTGTACCTATCCTGATACGGATCTCTGCTATGCAACTACCGTCTTTGGACAGGGTGGCTCCCAAGTACTTGAAGCTATTGACCTCTTCTAGCTTCTGGCCGTTCATGTGAATGTTGCTGCTGCTGTCGCTTGTGGTGTTGATCATCACTTTGCTTTTATCCGTACTGATCTCCATGCCATAAGACCCTGCGCTACTTGAAAGTTTGTCTGTCAGGTTTTGGAGCTCACTATTGCTGCCTGCCATGAGGTCAATGTCGTCTGCGAATCGAAGATTGCACAGGGATCTGCCACCAATAGAGATTGAAGTATGGTGGTCGTGGAGGGTTTCCTGCATGATCTTCTCCAGGAATATGTTGAAAAGGACAGGAGAGAGCAGGCATCCTTGACGGACACCGATCGTCGTCCTGAAGAACTCGCCTGACTGATTGTTAAGTAGAACCGCGCTGCAGGCGTTCTTGTAAAGCGCTTCTATCATTTGGATCAGTCCCTCCTCTATGTTGAACGATCTCATGACTTGCCAGAGTCCGTCGTGCCAGACGCGATCAAATGCTTTCCTGAAATCAATGAAGTTGTGGTAGAGTTCGCGCTGATGCTGCAGATGTTTCTCGATCAGGACGCGGCAGTTGAAAATCTGCTCTACAGTGCTTCTTCCAACTCTGAAGCCAGCCTGTTCTTCTGCCAGCAGTTCCTCGGCGAAAGTTTTGAGGCGGTTGAGAATGATTCTAAGAATTACTTTGCTAGGGTGACTTATCAGACTGATAGTTCTGTAGTTCTGGCACTGTTTCAGGTTTCCTTTCTTGGGGAGCGGGATCACTAGAGACTGTGTCCATTCTACTGGCCATTTCTTTTGCTCCCAGATCTTTTGACAGAGTGTAGTGAGGACCTTCGTTGTTACTTCTCCTCCATGTTTCAACAGTTCAGCAGGTACGTTGTCTACACCTGGAGACTTTCCTCCCTTCAGGCCGCGTACAGCTGCTTCCACCTCTTCAGCTAACACTGGCAGGTCTTCAGCCTTCCTGGCCCCAGCCTGGTTGTTTTGGAGGATGCTGGTGTCTGGCTCAGCCTTGTAGTTATACAAGTCTCGGCAGTACTCAGTCCATCTGTTTAGTACAGCAGTGTTTTCCGTAAGGAGTTGGCCGCTGCTGTCTTCGATGACTGTGGCTGTTCGCTGTTGAGTCTTGGTGAGGGTCCTTAGCGTTTCATAAGCCTTCTTGCTGTTGCCGTTTGCCATGCCCTCTTCCACGCTACAACACTGGTCTTCAATCCAATCTTCTTTGGCTTCTTTCATCCTCTTCCTGATCTTCTTGTTGACAAGTCTGTACTTGTTTGCTGATGTGAGGTCTTGGCCTCTCTTTTTCTTCCAGGCTCTCCTCTCATCACAGAGATCGAGGATGTCATCGGTGACCCAGGGCTGTTTGCGCTTCCTCTGCTTCCCCAGCACTTCTTCTGCTGTAGAAAGTAACACCTCTTTTATATTTCCAGCAAGGGTGTCTACGTCACAGTCCAAAGTAGCCAAGGCTGCAAATCTGCCTCCCACCTGGGCTTGGAAGAGCTCTTCTACTTCCGGGTCTTTTAGCTTCTGGAGGTCGAATCTGATGCGAGGGCTCTTGCTATCTCGTTTCAATGCCAGCTTCAACTTGAGGCTAGTAAGGACGAGGTTGTGGTCACTGCCAATATCAGCGCCAGGAAAGGACCTCGTTTGTGCTTTGTTAACGCTGGATTTGAATCGTCGAGGCAGCAAGATGAAGTCAATCTGGTTATGGACCAGGCCTCCTGGCGATTGCCATGTCACTGTTCTTGACTTCTTGTGTGGATGGAGGGTATTAGCAACGGTGAGACGGTGACTCTGTGCGAACTCTAAAAGTCGCAGGCCTCTGTCGTTTGTTTCTCCAAGGCCAAACTTGCCAGCTGTTCCTGCCCATTGTTGGTAGGCGTCAGGGCCGATCTTTGCATTCCAGTCACCGAGGACAGTCAGAATGTCTTTCTTAGGTGTTTTCTTGATGATGTTGTCCAGTTGTTCGTAAAATTCTTCTAATTCTTCATCATCATGATCTGCTGTTGGAGCGTATACTTGAATGATAGTGATGTTGTGCGGTCGGGCGGAGATGCGGATGGAGATTAGTCTGCTTGACACGGGGGTGCAGCTGATGACAGTTCCAGCCACCTCCCCTACACTCCCCTACCCCAACACAAAATCCTGTACAATGGCAATTTATAAGACGTGACATCCGGCCTGCGTACAAAAGCCATTATTTCTTCTTTTTTTTTAATGAAAAGCGACAATTTCTTTGAAAATCTCGCTTTTCACAAAAATGGAAATGCCAGTAGGCCTATGTTCATTTTTTAGGTGAAAAAAGATAGTTTAAACGTGTTACATTGACAATCTCGCTTTTGACAAAAATGGAAATGACAGTAGGCCTATGTTCATTTTTTAAGTGGAAAGCGGTAGTATAAACGGGTTACATTTACGATCTCGCTTTTCGCACAAATGGAAAACCCAGTAGGTCTATCTTATAAAAAGCAAGTTTTTGAATGTGTTAAAAGGCATGGGGCAGTCAAAGACGAAACAACAACACTTCCAAGACTATCTCGAATCTAGTTCAGAATGAACTTCACCGGCGCAGGCTCGTCCTTGTCGTCACTGAGGGCGACGTCATTGACCCCGGAAGTGACGCCATTCACCCCGGAAGTTGCGTCATCACCCTCGGCCTCGTCGTGGTCGGCCAGGGACTCTGCGCACAGCATGGAGAGTCGGCGCTTCATGCGCTCCGTGAGCGGGGGGATGTAGGCGCGCGGGATGAGGTAGGTGGACAGGTTGAAGAGATCCACGAACACCTTGTAGCGGTCACTGCAACCAGCAACAATTCGCGTTAAGTACGCTATAAGAACACGTCGTTACTGACATCCCTTGACATCTGCCTTATGCCACCAATCGCCACTCAACTACAAATACAGGACGCTCCACATATATAAAAGAAATGTGAAGCGCCTTGTACTTCCTGTTACTGTATTTATCGCGGGCCAGCGATCTGGGCTCCGTTGCACGAGTGAGTTTAGTCCCGATATAGCTAAGCACCTTGCTTAGTGGCTGGCGCAAGACTAAGCTCACTCTTGAAACTGATCCCAAGGTGCCGTATGGAAAGGGTCGAGGGATTTGTTAGTTTGTCCAGCGCTGAGCGATTTCCCTTAGTACGTATACGGTATATAACATTTGCCTCTTATTTATGGTCTGAGTTCTGTCGAGTTCTGTTCTGGGGAGTATAACACCGTGCAGTAAGAAACAAAGATGAAACAGGTGCGTCTGGCTGAGTATTGTTGGCCATTCGCGTTGTACAAGTACTTTTTTAAAATTAAAAATATAAAATTTAAATTACTGTAATTTTGCCCTTTCGTATTGCAAGAAATATTTTCACATGGGCCTTTGCAATGAACTTTCAAAATAACAAATGCCAGAGCCTGCTTTTAAACTGTATGTATTTATTTATGTGTATGTTGTCTTTGTATTATTTATTATTTATTGATTTACTGATTTTGGTTTCATTATTGTTGTGTCCGAAGTCATTACACAAGATGTAAGTTACATAGAAGGTATGGTCCGGACCTGTAAAAACGTGCAATAATCTTGTTTGATTGTGGGCTTACATCTTTATGAATCTCATCACCTGGATGCCAAATATTGAAGATGAAAATAAAAGTACATAGATCTAGACAAAACGATTTGCACCTTATGGTTGAACGCAGGTACTGATAACCGGAAGATCCGCCCGTTCCCACTTTATTTCCGATCATGCGTTGTACCATCATCACGTGGTTGTCTGGAGACAAAAAAAGGACATGTTTTTCTTCTCAAATTTATAATGTGACAATTGCGTATACTTACCATCATAAGAAATGCGACATATTGACATTGAACTTTCACCCAAAAATGGTACAGCATCTTAAAATTATGTTTGTTTGGGGTTTTTTGTTACACCATTTTGAATAATGTAATGCTGGAAAATCAGCTGAGATCGCATTTATGAGGTCAGAGATAAATGCATACAGAAAACACATCACGTACGGGCAGAGGACGCAGAGGCCAACTAAAACCAAGTCTACAAGAGCCTTATTCATGACTCTGTTGCCAAACGTGAAACAACATACCAAGCGTGACAAACAAACTTTACCCCTTTGGCAGCTGGTGACGATACGCTCGGCGGAAAAGACACGCAACTACGTCACTATCTATCTACGTAACTACGCGTCTTTTTTGCCGAGCGGTATCGTCAGAAGCGGTGTCAAGGGAGTCAACACGTCTGAACTCCTTCCCTGCCGCTGTACGTAAATTTCTATTTCTGAATTCCGTTTCTCATTCAACGACCGAAAGCCAAAACCGTCCAAGAAACATGGATACAAATTGGTCTCAGCAAGAGGCATAGATCCTCATGAGCCCCCGCAGTCGCGGGGGCTCATGAGGATCTATGTCTCTTGCAGTTGGATCGTCAGTGTTTATTTTTTTCTCAGCAGTGAAGGGGTTAACTTGAAATTTTCAGATGAACGGTATCAACAGCAATCAAGGGGTGAAAATAAGATGCGTGCACACCTCTTTTGCACCTTGCAGATGTGTAAACATTGAAAATGTTTCCAGCAGTCTTGCATACATTAACTAAATGTTAACATTGCGGGCAGGAAAACAATAGCATTCGTCTTATATCAGCGCTTTAAAAAGAGGTTTAAACCAAGGAGACACCTGTAAAAGAATATACATCTAATAAAGAGACAATCCAGATAAATATGTGATCAGCAGGTCTAAACACCCGTTCTTAAAATTTAACGATAGGGCCCATGACTCACATCTCCACTTGGTGATGAGCGAGTCGATGTCCATAAGGAGAGTGAGCAACTTGAAGGGCTGGTTGAAGCGTGGCTCGTCACGATAAAGGGAGATCATCATTGCCCCTTGGAAAGCGCGGTGGCTCAGGCGACGCTCGCCTAGAAGGTACAACGTGTACAATCATAATCATACATGCAGCGGACAACCAAAAATAGAGATAAATCCAAAAGCAAAAAATTCTCGAGCCGACGTTGGCAGCAGTGGACCCGCGCACAGCTGTGCGTGGGCCCACTGCGGCTGACATAGGCCCAAAGACCTTTGCGGACCTGCGAAGCCCGCGGCCGTCTCAGTCATCTCAGTGCAAAAGGCATAGTAGTAATTTTGGCGAGCCTGCGAGTATGTATAACCCCAAAACCATAGGGGCCTGACGGACGAGTGGTGCTTTGACTAAATGCAAATCCGCTGCGCCACCGGATGCGCGCCACCGCGTCCTCTAGCTCAGTTCAGAATACCGACTTGAGCTATTTACGCGGTGGCCGCGCGCACGCGGTGGCGCAGAGGATTTTCATTATTCAAAGCACCACTCGACAGGCCCCTATGCCCAAAACATGTGATCAGATGAGACGGTACGGCAGCACACCGCTCTCACTGTCCGAGATCGTTTTCAAGAGCTACAACCTTGTTAATCATTGTGCCCGAGGTACGAAATACCCACATTTTGCAGTTATCCTCTGAGGACTACATTACAATTCAGGAGACAGACCGACCATGATAGTTCAAGGGTGTGGCAAAATAGCTTGGCGTTTATAGGCGCCAAGCTATTCTGCCATCACCCTTGAACTATCATTGGTCGAGCCATATCTTGCTGTGGTGTGTTGCGGGCAGAATGAGTTAAAACCAAGTGCTTGTTAATTATTTAGTCTAACGTTTACACTAGCGGATCTACAAAGGCGAAAGGGAAGACGAAATGGTGGTGGGGGAGGGGGGGGGGGGGTGAGTGCTTTCCATTGAAAGAGGGGCAGGTAGAGCGTGTCGGAGCGACCGGACGGTCCAATCACCATAACCCCTTGAGCAAGCGGCCTTATGTACTGTTAACAGTACTTGTGGCTGCATTCACAAGGGGATAATACAATAGGATGTAAAGACAGGGGATCGTACCTCTTTGAACTTCCACGTTATATCTGTCTTCTTCAAAGATGCTTTCGTAGCTGTCCTGTAGAGAGAAAAAAGAGTGCGTGTGTAAAATAGAGATTAAAAGCTATTATATCTGACCTCCTGTACTACTCAAAATAAATTACGAGTGCTCAGCTCAAGACCCAACACTCAGAAATAGCGTTTCTACAACATCGCTGGATCAACTGTTTCACTTCGTTTGCCTTATGCACACGGAGTTGTACAGATGAGGCCAGCAAAGGCATAGGTCATCATGAGCCCCCGCAAATGCGGGGGCTCATGAGGATCTATACCTCTTGCAGTTGTGCGTTGATATCTTTTTTTCCGGTAGTATACGATTAGTTCGCAATCCTGCGCAACACTGCAGAAAAGAAAAAAAAACTTACTTTCTGCTTCTGGTAATCCGCCATCATTGTCTCTCGCACTTTTTCGTCAGCTTCTGTCTGCAAAACAAAGACAACGGGTTAAACCCAAACATGCACGCATGCTCTTCGCATGCGCGTGCGCGCGCTCGAACGCACGCACGCACATGTGCATGTACTACCCCTCATAAAGTGGAAGTTGTAGAGATGACATCCAAAAAATATAAGACAGTGCCGAATTACACTCTGCCCTATTCGCATAATCTATTCCTACTATGAAGCATAATTACCATCGTCATTGCCATCGTCATCGCTGTGGTTCTATTTCTCTTCAAATAATACTCATCACCAACAGCAGCAGCAGCACCATCAGAAACACTGATCACCACTGTCACAATCAAAATGTACACCCTGACATACCACCATCATCACCACAAACATGTTTTTCTAACCCATTCCATCCTGAGTTTGATTTTTTTTCTGATTAGTGAGTTGTCCTATTTGAAGGCTACATTACAATTCAAGCGATAATCTGACCATGATAGTTCAAGGGTGGTGCCAGGACAGCTTGGCGCCCATGGGCACCACCTTCGAACTATCGTGGCCAAATGTATATCATGTTAGAACAAATCAGGACTTAAAGGGTTAAATGGTGTCAATTTAACGTAACATCGTCATCATCATCGTCATCACCTGTGCAGGATCGTAGTAAGCGTCACTCAGCCACCGCTTGACGCCATTCCTGTAAAAGTCCCAGAACTTGAAAGCCTTCTCACTCAGGCCGGGGGTCCTTTCCAACCATTTCTAGACAGCAATAGAACAGAGAGCCATAATTGGTGTGTCCTGGAATCAGTTGTATAAGTGATCTTAAATCCTGCGCACGCCAGTAAGCCAGTAAGCAAGGTGCTTCTCTACAGGAGCATCTTGCTTAGTGGCGCGTGCAGGACGTAAGCCAACTCCAGTGACGACGGATTTCGTGTCTAAATCCACTGCACACTGACCGACATTTGCGCAAAGAACGCAAATAAAATGGGACCAGAAATGAGCACAAAGAACACAGGACTAACAAGAGACAGAAATCCGCATGAGCCCCTGCGACTGCATCTAGGCGCCAAGCTGTTCTGGCACCACCCTTGAACTAAAGCCATTGGTCTATATCCTTATCTGTAAGTACTATAATATAGCTTGTATATGGCAGTGTATAAATGTGAAGCTTTTAGCCTCATCATGATATGAGTTAACTCTGGACAATAAGATCCCTTCATCCCTTACTTGTGGCAGCAAATTTCCTAGCCAGAGACAAATGGAAAAGCATAAAGTAGCCTACATGACGCTCCACACCCCCTGTATGGAGCGTCATGTAGTTTGTGCTACGTATTTGTCGTTGCATTTTCTTAGTATTTGAACGGATATTGGCGCCGGCAGGGCAGGAGATGCTAAATGGAATGAAATCTCCTTTGCATCGCGTTAAAAATAATTTCATTAACTTGCAATTTAGAACGCTTATTTGGGTGGGGGGGGGGGGGGGGCTTGCGTTTATTAATTCTGTTTGTTTGATTTTGTACTTGTCTGTCATTTTGTGATTTCATGCGTTTCTATGTTTGATTGCCTGTGTGGGGTTTCTCCTTTTTCTCTATTTTTTTTTTCTCAAAAGAAATGCGACAACATCAGAAACACTTGCAGTGTTTTGGACAACTCTTATGATGTCGCACTTCTCTTGTTCATCAGCATATGTACTCACAAGGGAAGAAATTAAGCCTCTTTTACTTCTTTAGCCTCTTTCACTGTCTCTTTCAATATACGTACCTCGACAAGCTGCAGAAGGGATGGCTTTTCCAGGGAGTCCCGAAGCTGCTTGATGGACACGGGGTCGTTGAAGACCTTGATGTAGTGCTGCTGGTTGTACTTCACGCGAGACTCCTGAGAAATACCAACACACGGTAGTAAAGCCCTGTTAAGGCGGTACACTAGCACACAGATTCGATATTTGTTTTAAACTGTAAATAACCAATAGCAAAAGAAACATGCGTTCTGTGCGTGTCCTTTCAACGCATATTTCTTTTGCTGTTGGTCATTTCTTTGCATTTCACATGCTTAGCAGTACCATTAACTGTAATATGAATCGTACCTAGAATGCAATCAGTACAACACTGTCAATAGCACTCATTTCAAATCGTCTAAAATTATACCACTTGCTATTTACTGCCTTCTGCTACTGCTACACAAAACGGATGTGCCTGACGAGCCGAACTCATTGGAGACGTGCCATATACGGATACGCGGCGAATAGCCGCGTATCCGTATATGGCACGTCTCCAATGAGTTAATACTGTCAGAGAAATACTATGTCAGTTCATGGCTCAAGCTGAAATTGCAATGTGCCTGATTATCTCAGAAGTGATATTTCACAGTCCTAACATTGTTAAGAGCGGAAATGATGCCCCAAAAAATGTCATCTTAACTGAAAATGAAGAGATGAACAGAGTCTATGATTCTAACAGTTCCAAGCGACATAATTCGTTCAGTCTCATTTCCCGCCAACTGGCCAGGTGAATGGATCGGTGTCATGCCATATTTCTGACAGTATTAGCAGACTCCAGCATATGTTGCAATACCGTAAAGTGACAGCCATTCAATCGCTTTGAAAGTTGGTGGGCAAACGAGAGTGAGCACTAGTGTGGCTGGCTAATTTATTTGGGTCTGTGACAAATATGTGATTGTGCAGAATTGACTGGGCACTACACAGTCAACTCTGCCAAGAAATGATCGCGTAAGGTCATTAGAAGTGTAGACCTTTAACCCCCTAACTTAAATGCGAACGCCACCCATCTGCAAGAAACATAAATCCTCATGAGCCCCCGCAGTCGCGGGGGCTCATGAGGATTTATGTCTCTTGTTAGTCCTGTGTTGTTTGTGCCCGCGTTTGGTCCCATTTCATTTGTGTTCTTCACGCGACTCTTGGTCACAATGCCGCCAGTGATTTCGACGCGAAATCCGCGTCCACTGGCAGTCAAGGGGGTAATAATACAGCGCGTGAGTGCATTCTTAAGCCACGCCCCTGCAGACATTAACTCATTCGAGATGTGGCGCATCCGGATACGCGGCTTTTTGCCGCGTATCCGGATGCAGCAGGTCTAAAATGAGTCAGTGCGTAACACAGACCTCTTTGACCCCCAGTTTGTTTTCCAACAGTCGCCATTGCAGACTCTGGAATCCGGAGGCGGACGACAAGTAAACCCTGAAACAGAAACAATTGTAAATCACGCGCGACCATTTTCATTAACTCATTCAGCCCGACGGCCGTATTTCCCAAATTTTGGAGGCGTCATCTAATTACTATGCACCAGTTGCGGGAGATGGGTCGACCATGATAATTCAAGGGCAGTGACAAGCTAATCTGGCACTGCCCTTGAATTATTATGGTCGACCCATCTCCTGCTGTAGTGCATCAGGGCTGAATGGGTTAAAGCGTATTTGCAAACAATTGATTGTTTACAGAACAAAATCGTGTGTGTGTGTGTGTGTGTGTGTGTGTGTGTGTGTGTGTGTGTGTGTGTGTGTGTGTGTGTGTGTGTGTGTGTGTGTGTGTGTGTGTGTGTGTGTGTGTGAGGAGGGGGGGGAGAGGGTGGAAGGGGAGGGGTGGGGGAGCACGGGCTTAACACGTGACACGTGATTGCTGTATTCTGAGTGATCGTGATTCGTTATTCAACTACTCTTATGGTCAAGTTTTGCTTCCAAACATCTCACACAAACAAATTGTCATCTTTCTTTTTAAATATGTGTGTGGGTCCTTGATTTTGGACCTTACGGTGAACAGCCGTAACCTCTTGGCTTGACTTCGCGAACGAAGATTTTATAGGAGTTGCCCACGACGTCTGCAGGCTTGTTCGTGGCTGCGGAGGCCAATCCGGGACAGGCAGGTTCGACCGCAGTGGCTGCAGGGGAAGGTATGGCCAGGGTTCTGAGCTGCGGCATCTCTGTTTTTTCTCCTGAGCCGCTTGTCCTTAAGGCTAGCTCTGCGAGAGTCCTCAAAGGAGACAGCTGCCTTGTAAATGGTGGAGCGCCAGGTGTCACGGTCCACAGCAAGTGAGGACCACTGGTGGTGGTCGATTTGGCAGGCACTAAGTGACTTCTTGAGACAGTCTTTGTATCTCTTCTTTGGTGCCCCTCTGTCACGGTGTCCAGTAGCAAGCTCGCCGAACAGGGTGATCTTTGGTAGGCGATGATCCTCCATCCTGGAGACATGCCCCGCCCAGCGGAGCTGTGTCCGCAGTAGCAAGGCCTCGATGCTCACAGTTTCAGCCTGTTCAAGGACCTCGACGTTGGTGACATGGTCACTCCAGTGAATGCCCAGGATGGTACGCAGGCAGCGCTGGTGGAAACGTTCGAGGAGTCGTAGTTGGCTGCGGTAGAGGGCCCAGGACTCACAGCCGTAAGGTCCAAAGGCAAAGACCAGCACACTGTTATATAAGCCTACCCGTGAATTGTGTTCTCAACGTGAATCGTGACACTACCTGAACTCCATGAAGTCCAGAGGCGTCATCGTCTCTAGAATATGAAACTGGTCCACAAGCAGCTGCAAAATCCCACATGAAATATGAATTATGTGTACCCGAGCCGTCTGCGGGTGTACTCCCCAAATAGACCCACTCAGGTAGTACGCAACAAGTACACTTCTATTCAAATATGATGCTACGCATCTCATTTGAACAGAAGTGTACTTGTGGGGTACTCCCCGATTAGTATCCAATTTGAACAGAAGTGTACTTTTGCCGTACTCCCCCAGTGGATCTGCGTGAGAGTACATCCGCAAGTGTTACGTACACGAGAAAAGCTTGCAAGGGAGTGCCGGATAGTTTCGTTAAACTTCGAAAGGCAGTTAGCTAGCCGTTGGGATTTAACGCTTTTTTATGTACACAAGAAAAGACTGGAAAGAGTTGAAAGGTGTGGTCAGACTTTGAAAAGCAGACAGTCAGAAAGTATTTAGATTCAACGGCGTGCATGCAGTACACGATCTAACTTGCGCGTATGATAAATTCGCATAAGGCGTGGATGGTGTGGTCAAACTTGAAAGTTCGTTTGTTTGTTAGTTGGCTTGTTAGCAGGATCCAACTCATTCAGCCACTACGCGCCACAGCAAGACATGGATCGAGCATGATAGTTCAAGGGTGGTGCCAGAATAGCTTAGCGCCCATAGGTGCCAAGCTATTCTGGCATCACCCTTGAACTATCACGCTCGATCTGTATCTAGAATTGTAATACAGTCATTCAGATGGCAACTTCAAAATTGGGGGATTTCGGCCCTGGGGTAGAATGTGTTAACATCGAGCAAACTACGTGCATCTTTAAAGCCATCTCACGGCACCCCGAAAAGGTAGATAGAAGAGGGTGTTTGATTGGTGCGATGGATGGGTGGACAAAGGGAGGGAGTGAGGGACAGTCAGACAACACAAAGCACGACTACCAAGCTCACCTTGAGGATGAGGACGACTCTGCCCAGCTGGTTAAGAATCTGCAGCATCTTGCTCTCGTCCTGATACTGAACAACACATTTGATTCGTGCATAACAAGCCGGCCAACAGTCTACATCAACCTAATGATGACAAGGGAGTCAGATCGTCGATGATAGTTCAAGGGTTGTGCCAGAATAGCGTGGCGCCCCTAGGCGCCACGCTATTCTGGCACAACCCTTGAACTATCATCGTCTCGATCTGTCTCCACCACTACTAAGCAGTCCTCACAGCACAAGACTCACAATTTGTGAATAGCATAACAAAGACAACGTGCAACACACAAGCCTTTTCGTACCAATCCATTCAGCACTAACGCACGAAGAAGGAGACAGATCGCCATTGACAGTTTAAGAGTGGTGCCAGAATTAGCTTGGCGCCTCTAGGCTCTAAGCTATTCTGGCACCCACCCACCCCAACCCCTCCACACACTATCATGGTCGATCTAGCTCCTAAACTGTAATGTTGTCACGGGTCCTCAGGATACAATCCACAATTACGTCAATAACATGTTTTATCTGCTGCAACGATCTCCTGTTATTAAATTTGAAAGCAATAGCATTTAAATAGATATACATTCATACATACATAGGCCTACATACATACATACATACATACATACATACATAAAAAAAAATCACATGAATAAAACAATCAATAAGTCAGCAAATAAAAACTGACTGACTCACTCATTAACAAAATAACACAAACTATCACGCTTGGCTTGCTTACTCATTTAAAAAGGGCACTGTAGCCGAAATGGGAAAACAAGCGTAATGTCCCGGTTTTGTTTCCTCTCATTCGAGTGTTTCATGTCGTAAAATGCAAAAATCAATGTAATCATAATAAATGAGGCGACACGTGACGAGAAACGTGAGATGCTGATCCGCCGTTATTGCTCAATGGTAGTGCCTAATTAGTTTGACGCCTATCAAGGCGTCAAACTAATCAGACACTACCATTGAGCTATCAATGTCGATTCAACTGCAATAATGGACGTTGAAGGTAAAGATAATGTGTCAAAAAGAAACGAATACACTCACAGGCTGGCTGAACAGATTCCGCACGGAGTCCACCTCGAACAAGATCTGCTTGAACCACAGCTCGTAAGCTGAAAAATCAATCAATCAATCAATCAATCAATCAATCAAGCAAGCAAGTAATCAGTCAAGCGAGCAAGCAAGCATCCCATCCATACATCCATCTACCCATGAGAATTCATTACCTCTTGTAAATGCTACTTTGTATCTGTGTCCTTCCTGGAGCTCTATGCCGTTGAATTAACCCATTTAATCACAAGATATTGCCCACATACTGGAGGTGTCACCTAACCACTATGTACCAGTCGCAGGAGATGGATCGATCATGGGAGTTGGGGGTGGGGGGGGGGGGTGGAGGAATAGCTTGGCACCATTAGGCCCCAAGCTAATCTGGCACTACTCTTTAATTATCATGGTCGACCCACCTCCTGCTGTAGTGCGTCACGACTAAAAATGGGTTACAAAGACTTCGGGAACACAATCAGTAACCACTGGTGCACTGGAAGTTACTAGGGAACTGACCTTGGTATGAAGGTTACTAGGTTACTGACCTTGGTATGAAGGTTACTAGGTTACTGACCTTGGCATAAAGGTTACTATGTTACTGACCTTGGTATAAAGGTTACTAGGTTACTGACCTTGGTATGAAGGTTACTAGGTTACTGACCTTGGTATGAAGGTTACTAGTTACTGACCTTGGTGTGTGATGATAAAGAGGTGCTCATCGTGAACCTCCTTCCCGTGCTCAGCGCTGGCAAGGGTCTGGCAATGCAGGAGCCCATCAAGCTTTGGAAAGAAACAAACACACAAATACACGTGACGATATCAAAGAACTCCTCATACCAGAGCACAAACAATACCAATAGCTCCCAATTGCGAGAGACGACATAGGTCCTCAAAAGCCCGCGCATATGCGGGGGGCTCATGAAGGTCTATGTCTCTTGTTGACCTCATTCATATTCATTGTGCGTTTCAGACAGACAAAGTCAGCCTGTGTTGCATTACGAGCTTCGTAACAACGTGAAATTTGTCACAAACCGCATGAGCACTCCTTGCAGTGTCCACACACCCCACCACATCCCACCACGCCCCTATTAATCCCGACCCCCACCCCCACCACCCCCCATCCCCGCCCCAATCATCGGGTATTTGAAGGTAGCGTCAAACTGGCTTGGCCTCTTTCCAGTCGCCAGGCTGGACTGAACTACCCTCGAGCTATTATCGTCTATTTGTGGTCAGTCTCCCGCTGCGAGGTGTTAGGTAAGTTCATCATTTTATTGAAGAATGTCGTTTTCGCGTTCAGTTAACTCTTTTCATCCTGATACATTGTTGCTTGAAATAAATTTGACTGATAGATCAAGGGTGGTGCCAGAATAACTTGGCGCCTGAGGCGCCAAGCTATTCTGGCACCACTCTTAAACTAAAATGGTTGACCTATCTCCCATAGCTGTAATGTAGCCTTCATAGAACACTAAGTAAAAAAATCAGCCTGTAGATGTAATGGGTTAATAATGCTTTCAAGTTAAGTTTTACATTTTAACAAGACAGCCTGTAAGATAGGTTTGCAAACCTAAAGCTCTATCCTGCAATAAAAGGTTTCGTACGTTCGTTCCAGACCAAATTTAATGTGACTGCCAAGCGTGTAAAATGTAAAGAAGTACCCAACGGATAAAGAAACACGCTTAGAAAAGACAGTTACACACAACTTATTAATACTTCGAGTAAATTCCCTTTTTCAAAATAAACAAACAAATAGAGAGATCAGTCGCTACTTATCTAAATAAGTATCTAAATACTCGTAGATAAGTAGCGAATGATCTCTATATTTGTTTGTTTGGTATTTTGAAAATGCGTATTTACCCGAAATATTAATAAATTGTGTCGTAACTGTCTTTTCTAAGCGTATTTATTTTTCCGTTGTTACTTCTGTACGTTTGTTCGTTCTGTCGTTACTCTCCGGCTACCCCGGCTTTCCTCCCAAAGAAAAATATAAAAATGCTAGTAGTAGAAGGGTAAGTGACATTATAGCGACGCATCTTTCCTGGGGAATGCAGCCCAAATTCCCCACCTCCACCCCCCCCCCTCCACCCACCCCCAACTCCCATCCCCTGTACGCGAAGGTCCTCGGGCCCAGGACGGCCAGAGTGGGCCCGCGCATGGCTGTGCGCGGGCCCACTGCGGCCGTCGTAGGCCCGAAAACGTTTTGCTGCTGGGCAATAAAGTTGTAAAACAAAACACAATTAAATAATAACAAAATTTTAAAATATACTGACGAGCAAAAATGCAACATTTTTGGAATCATAGAATCATTTTCGATGATTCCAAAAATGTCGCATTTCGTTTGCACGCCAGTGTACCTTGAGGTAGGTGTGATAGGACATCGGTTCCTCCTGGGTACTGGTCGCCGCACCCGCTCCCCCATCCTTATCCCTCGCTTTGTCTTGCGTGCTGGGGCTTCGGGCGTCGTCTGACATTTTGACTCTTTATGACGGAAAACCACTTTGCAGAAAACAGTTCAGTTGTGACCAATGAAAAGCTGAGTAATGCCAGCGAGTAGGTTACACTCTCTAACACCTCGTATGACAAGGTTTTATACAACAGTTTGTTTTTTCGGGGGGGCAGGCGTAGCACCTAGCACAACAGACTTCTGTTATAGCATAGAAGTGGAGTGTTAATGTACTATCATTTCTAGACAGGCTGAGCGACTCCCAGTCTCAAACTGTTGGAATCATAGTCATCGACAGCGAAGCTCGAGCTGCCAGATGAACCTGGCACTACCCTTGAACTGAAATGGCCGATCCTCCCGCCCCCTCCCCCCCACCCCCCCCCCCCCCCCCCACCCCCCCCGCCCCCCTTTCCACCGACAAAAAACAACAAACGAATAACTAAAGCTGAATCGCAGTTCATTCATTAATAAATTATAACTATTATAATTATACGGCAGTGCTTACAATCATCACTTATTATAATAGCTGCCATATTTTCAAAATAACCAAAAACATTCTGCTGTCAGATTACACCAAGAAAACATGGGGTAACCACGCAATGTTTGCTTCAAGGGACGTTCGCAGGGGCAGTTACTGACCCCGAGGGGGACGGGGGTGAGGGAAGCTCGAGTGTCTGGACCTTGCTTTCCAGAGGCCGAAATATCGAACAGGAGACAGATCGACCATGATAGTTCAAGGGTGGAGCCCGAATAGCTTGGCGCCTACAGGCGCCAAGCTATTCTGGCACCACCCTAGAACTATCATGGTCAAGTCATATCTTGCTGTGGTGTGTGTTGGGACTGAATCAGTTCAACCCCGAACTAACCACTAACCACCCAGTCCGTCAGAGGAATGTGGATACAAAGTGGTTTCAGCAAGAGGCATCATTAGATCCTCATGATCCCCAGCTATCAAACAACGGGGGAAAAGGGGTCGGGGGGTGGTAAGGCGCGTGTGTCCAGACTCTCACCCCTCGCCGAAATTTGGGGGATTCCAAACTCCCCAAAAAAGGACTTTGTTCTAGAATTTTAAAGATTTTTTTTTTTTTTTGGGGGGGTGGGGTGGGAGGGGGGGGCGGTGGTTCCGGTGAAAATATAGAGGTTATCACTAAATCTGAAGTAGGTCAAATATTGCACGGACTTCAAGCATTCCATGGATTCATCCAGCCTGCTCCATCTGCAAGAAGCGTATATTCTCGTGAGCCCCTGCAGCCACAGGGGATCATGGGTATATAATGTATGCCTCTTGCTTGCAAGGTGTTGACATCCACATTTTGAGGTACTTAACAGGTGTTAGCAGTACGACTGAGGGGGCGCATTCTCCGGTGAGCAGAGCCGCGATCCATCTAAACGGCCCCTTTAGTCTTAATTACTACATAGGAGCGCAATCTGCTGTCTTTCATTACTATAAAGAGACTCAAACAACTGTCCTTCTCTGATTTTTATTTAGGAATAATTCATATTATTTAGGAAACGGCCTCTGATGAGATCAGACACAAAAAGTACTGATCACTGCACCCAAGCGGCGTCGACAGAATAAGCTTCGTGTCATGACAGAGTTCATATCATATTCAAATATCCAAAGTTTTGTTCCAACCAATCGTATTTCAATATACAGCAGATATAAATCTGAATAGGGTACCAGCATGACCTTAACTCATTCGAGACGTGCCGCCTCCGGATACGCGGCATAAGCCGCGTATCCGGAGGCGGCACGTCTCGAATGAGTTTACACGACTTACCTGTCATGAGAAACACGCCTGAGCTGTATCAACACAGAATCCCAATTCTTATGAATTTGGATTAATAACATTTGTGTTATTATGGTTACACATGCCTGCCACATGCCTGTGTAACCAAGGCATGTGGCAGATCCTGGAGCGACTTGGCTGTCCCCCAAAGTTCCTCAACATGATTGTCCAGCTACACGAGGACCAGCAAGGCCAGGTCAGACTCAACAATGACCTCTCAGAACCATTCCCTATTCTCAACGGCGTAAATCAGGGCTGCGTGCTGGCACCGACCCTCTTCACCATCTTTTTTAGCATGATGTTGAAGCAGGCCACAGTGGACCTCGATGATGACGATGCAGTGTACATCAGGTACCGTCTCGATGGCAGCCTGTTCAACCTCAGACGACTGCAGGCCCACACGAAAACCCTAGACCAACTGATTCGTGAGCTGCTTTTTGCTGATGATGCTGCCCTCGTTGCACACACAGAGAGAGCCCTGCAGCGCATCACGTCTTGCTTCGCAGATGCTGCCCAGCTCTTTGGACTCGAGGTCAGTCTGAAAAAGACAGAGGTCCTCCATCAGCCGGCACCCAAGACAGTGTATCGCCCTCCTCACATCACCATTGGCGAGTCTGAACTAAAGTCAGTGCACCAGTTTACTTACCTTGGCTGCATTATCACGTCGGACGCCAAGCTGGACAAGGAGCTTGACAGCAGGCTGGCAAAAGCGAACAGCGCTTTCGGGCGACTTTTCAAGCGGGTGTGGCACAATCAACAGCTGAAAACAGGCACCAAGATCAGCGTGTACAGAGCTGTGGTCCTCACCACCCTGCTGTATAGTTCCGAGTCCTGGGCCCTCTACCGCAGCCAACTACGACTCCTCGAACGCTTCCACCAGCGCTGCCTGCGTACCATCCTGGGCATTCACTGGAGTGACTATGTCACCAACGTCGAGGTCCTTGAACAGGCTGAAACTGTGAGCATCGAGGCTTTGCTGCTGCGGACACAGCTCCGCTGGGCGGGGCATGTCTCCAGGATGGAGGATCATCGCCTACCAAAGATCACCCTGTTCGGCGAGCTTGCTACTGGACACCGTGACAGAGGGGCACCAAAGAAGAGATACAAAGACTGTCTCAAGAAGTCACTTAGTGCCTGCCAAATCGACCACCACCAGTGGTCTTCGCTTGCTGCGGACCGTGACACCTGGCGCTCCACCATTTACAAGGCAGCTGTCTCCTTTGAGGACTCTCACAGAGCTAGCCTTAAGGACAAGCGGCTCAGGAGAAAAAACAGAGATGCCGCAGCTCAGAACCCTGGCCATACCTTCCCCTGCAGCCACTGCAGTCGAACCTGCCTGTCTCGGATTGGCCTCCGCAGCCACGAACAAGCCTGCAGACGTCGTGGGCAACTCCTATAAAATCTTCGTTCGCGAAGTCAAGCCAAGAGATTATGGTTAGTTGTTCGCAAACATCAGCCCGTCGTTCTGTTCACAATGCATACAGCAATCATAGATCAAACTCAAGACGATCTAGGGAGCATAGACATAAATGCTGTCAGCAAGAGGCATAGATCTTCATGAGCCCCCGCGACGAGCGGGGCTCATGAAGATCTATGACTCTTGCGTAAGGATCGTGTTGGTTGCAGGAGGATCGTGGTCATTTGTGTGTGTGTGTGTGTGTGTGTGTGTGTGTGTGTGTGTGTGTGTGTGTGTGTGTGTGTGTGTGTGTGTGTGTGTGTGTGTGTGTGTGTGTGTGTGTGCTGCAGTGAAATTGCTTTTAAATGCCAAGTGATATAGCATACCACGTTAATGTAAGTTTAACGCAAAGTCCAATAACGTGGTCTGCCTTTTTGGGTTCCCACGCAAGCATCGCGAAATAACGAGGCTGACCTGACGAACATTGTATGCATAACACTGTCAGTGTTGGCTTTACCTTTGTATGAGCTGCTAACAACAATACTGTGACATCCTGTCCCTATTTTGTGTAAACAATATTCTTGCAAATTCAAGTTATGATGAGGGTTGAGGCCCGAGTATCGAGCAAGTGTTTGTTTTGTTTTCTTGTTTGTTTTTTTTCTTTTCTTTTCCTTTGGCTGGCTATATTGTCCTTGTGCTGTCCAAAATATAGGACTATGCTTATCGGACGGTGCCTTGTGATACTGAGAAACGATCTGTATTAAATTAATATATACACACAATGCAGCAAATTAAATTTTACGAACTTTGCTCAAGTTTTAATTTTGTACCATATATATATATATATATATATATATATATATATATATATATATATATATATATATATATATATATATATATATATATATAATCTGGACATTCGCAATGAGTTTTGTTCCCTCGGAAAAAGGGAGAGTTGGGGTCAATTACAGGTCAAAATTCATAGAATGTTCGTCGCGCTTTAACGCCGACCCAATATAGGGGCTTTTCCCACATTATGTTATGTTACGATTATTTTGAACGAAGCTAACGTAAAACAGTTTCCCGGTTGGCTTTCGGTTATATTGCCTAGTTAGCCCAGCATCAGTTTTGGATCTGTCTGTCTGTCTGTCTGTCTGTCTGTCTGTCTGTCTGTCTGTCTGTCTGTCTGTCTGTCTGTCTGTCTGTCTGTCTGTCTGTCTGTCTGTCTGTCTGTCTGTCTGTCTGTCTGTCTGTCTGTCTGTCTGTCTGTCTGTCTGTCTGTCTGTCTCTGTCTGTCTGTCTGTCTGTCTCTCTCTCTCTCTCTCTCTCTCTCTCTCTCTCTCTCTCTCTCTCTCTCTCTCTCTCTTGCAGGACAGTTTGTAAGAGAGGCATTCGCATGCCTAAAACTTTATCCTGAATAAAAACTTTTTTTCATCTCTCACACTATGTACAAAATGCATACCTTCAGCGTCATACACATGAAAATTTGTTCACACGTACATACCTCGGTGAATGTGCGGTGTTTCCAGCACTGAAACTCGACTGCAGTGTTGCTCAAGTAAGAAAACATTCAACTATGGCACTGAACAAGTGCAATGATTATTCCATCAGTATATCCACATCTGCTTTGTTATCACTGGAAGTATATTTAGTTCCAGAATTCTTTATTTATACTGCAACCAAAACTCACAACCGCCATTGGACCATGAACAGGTCTCAGCAAGATGCATAGATCCTCATGAGCCCCCGCAGTCGCGGGGGTTCATGAGGATCTATGTCTCTTGCAGTTCGATCGTGTTTACTTTTTCTCGGCAGTGTACAGATCAAGCCACACAGTCACTATAGCCAGCCTTCTTTTTTTCTAAAAGAAATTACGTCAAAGAGATCCCACACAGTTTATATGAAACATCGTTATGTAGTGTTGTAGACACTCCCTGAAATGTAACTTTTGTTCGTACAAAGTGCTATGGACGGCCGAAATGTACATGCGTCTACACAAACCCAGCAGCAAATGCAGACAAGTGCTGCTCACAGCAATCATAATGAACATGTCAGGCATGCTCCGTCGCATCACACTGTAATTTGGTACCTGATCAGTGCTATGGTAGTGTCTGTGTAGCAGAGGAGCCCTCTGCTAACGCTATCACTAGTTACTACCAGCGAGTCAGAGTTCAGTGGTTTAGTGCACGCTGGGCGCACTGTGAGCGAGAATTCTGCTGACTTAGCTAGTTAGTGTGTAGCAGACTACACGCGCGAAGCTGTGACGTAGTTTCCGGACCCAGAGGCTGGGAGCCTATATAAAGCGGCCGAAGTCTCGGGGTGAGTGTGAACAATGCTCACCACCCCTCCCCCCCGTAGCGATTGCGAACATGATCTCCACACTCCCCTCCCTCTTCCCCGTAGGCGATTGTGAACAATGATCTCCTACATTTCCCGGCCCTAACCCACGAGGCGATTGTGAACAATGATCTCCTCAACACCCCGGCCCTAACCCACGAGGCGATTGTGAACAATGATCTCCTCAACACCCCGACCCTACCCCACGAGGCGATTGTGAACAATGATCTCCTCAACCACCCCGACCCTACCCCACGAGGCGATTGTGAACAATGATCTCCTCAACCACCCCGGCCTTCCCAATAGGACAGTAGCGTTTTAGTTCAGTTCTAATTCACCTAAAATAGGGCTTAGGCTGTGTTAGGACTGCGCGTAGGTTTTATTGGTAAGTGCGTATAGGTGTTAGGCCTAGGAGCTAGGTTCGCTAGGAATCGTATTCATCGTTGTAGGTGTCAGGCATAGGAGATAGGTTTGCTAGGTATCGTGTCGGAAGGTATAGGTGTTAGGCCTAAGGTGTTTAAGGTTATTAGCACTTGCACTGGTTTGACTAATTTTGATTATGTTGTTTGTTTTATTATGAATGCTTTTCTGGTACAAATAAATCTTGGAACCTTACTTCTATCTTATGATGCTCAGCGGCTAGAGTGAGAGCGAGACTGAGACTGTGCGTGTGTACGTGCGAGAAGTTTGTGTGTGTGTACGTCCGTGCATGTATGACGGTGTGACTGATCGTGCGAGCGCACGTTACTAGCAGCTCAGTAGGAACGATAACAACAAGTCCAGTCAAAATAGGGTTTTTCTGGATACTGTGGTCGGTCCATTGCGCAAGCAACTTTGGCTTTTTGAACACAACGCGAGGCAAGTAAACACGGATTTCAGTTGTGCGCATGCGAGACTAGAGTAGATTTATTTACTCTCCACTGCAATCTCCAGTCCTTCCCTAGACCACAAAAGGAATGCGGACTTAAACTCTGTAGGCACTTGAGTACTGTATTAGATGGGCAGTTTTTGTCTATCTGATAAACTATTTAAGTCGCCTACACCCAGTCACTGAGTCCGGTTACAAAAATTGGTGCCGTGACCAGGATTGTTTTTGGTTAGGATTGTTGTTTGACCAGATTGTCTTTTGGTTAGGATTGTTGTTTGACCAGAATCGTTGTTTGATAAAGATAGTTTGGCCGAGATACTTCGTTCGAGGAGTAGTGCTGTGAGTTCAGACTAGTCTGTGTCGACTGTCGACACGTCTTTTCCGTTAGCGTGGTACCGGTTGCGGCAGGGAGCGTTTTCATTAGTACCAGTCGTGAGATTTTTAGTAGTGGAAACATTCCGAGTTTGAAGTTGGTTCTAGTTTGGTTTAGCGATTCGTGTTGTAGTCTATCTGTGTGGGAAACGCAGTTGAACAAGCGAAGTTTTATTACACAGATAGCGAGGTTCAGTCTACAAGATGGGTGCAGTCTTAGGATTCCTTAGGCTTCTTGTTCCAAGCTGGTTGGTGTCAAGTAGTTCTAAAAGTCAGGATGGTAGAAGAAGGAGTAAACCTAGAAGGTCGGCGAAGAGCAGCAGGCACTCGGTTTACAGTGAGTCAGATAGCAGTAGCGAGGAAAGCTCATGCAGTCACGGTAGTCGTTGCTCACAAAGGAGCATGACGAACAGGAGCATTACGAGAAATAGATCCTTTCTGAATGACAGTGGAAACTCGTCTAGGAGAGAGAGGGTGCCCGAGATATTCACTGGCACAAAAGGAGACTTGAAAGACTGGCTTTGCCATTTCGAGACTTGTGCAAGATGGAATGGTTGGGACTATAGCGAGAAAGGAGTGAATCTAGCTATGTCACTCCGGGGTCCAGCACAACAGGTGTTAGGTGAGCTTGCACTAGAGAGAATAGAGGACTATGACGCTATCAGGTCGGCCCTTGAACGTCGTTTTGATCCCGCTGAGAAAGAGAATCTTCGTAGAGTGGAGTTCAGGTCAAGGATGAAAAGAAAGAACGAGAGTGTGACAGAGTACGGGTTTGCGTTAAACCGTATTGCTAGTAGTGCATACCCTAGGATGCCTACTGAAGCAAGAGAAACCATAGTCATAGATCAGTTTGTTAGTGGTCTACCCTCTAGAGACTTGAGAAGGCATGTGCAGTTCAATCATCCCGCGACAATACACGAGGCAGTAGCACTGGCTAGTGAATTTGAGTCGTTTGATGAGAGATTTGATGGCAGGAAACCAGAAGACCCAGAGAGACATGTTGATGTTGCTGCTAAGGGTGTTAGAAGTCTCGAAGAGAAAGATTCAGCTGAGGCAGGCTTAGCAAAGGCTTTCCAGAATCTGAGTGACAGACTTACTTCTGAGATTCAGAAAGTAACGAAAGCGCTGACTCGTCAGTCGGCAGGAGACAAGACTAGAAGAAATCCTGATGTTGTTTGTTATAAGTGCAAAGAGAAGGGGCACTATGCCAGGCAATGTCAGAAAAGTGAAGACAGAGACAGGAATGAGTCTGTGCGTAACGAAAACGCGCCAGGCCAGGGAAACTAGGGCGGGCGGAGCTCTCAGCAGCCAGGGACTCGGCCCAATTAGCAAGTGATGACGGCTGCTTAGAGAACGCGAAGGGGCAGCGTTTATGTGTACTGTCAAACACTGGATGCTGGATGGCACCAGTAGCGATAGGAAAGGTTTCCTTAGACTTTTTAGTAGATAGCGGGTCTGCTGTCACAGTCATTAGTGCCAGAGATTTCAAGCTAGTCAATATGGAAAGATCGGCTCTGAAGAAAAGTAAGTTGAATCTTTGCACAGCTAGCGGTGACACTTTAGAAATTCAGGGTGAAACCACGCTTTGTTTGAAAGTAGGAGGACAAAGGTTTAGGCATAATGTAGTAGTTGCAGACTTAGGCAGTTCGTCAGGTATTCTAGGCACTGATTTCATGCAGAAATACGGTGGCGTGCTAGACTTAGCGCAAGGTACTTTGATAATACGCAAGCAGGTGGTTCAGTTGAAAAAAGAGAGTTCAGGTACAAGTGCAGAGGTTAAAGTGTGTAAACTCACTAGGGTTCCCCCTAGGTCTGAAATGTTTTTGAAGGCATCTTTCGTTCAGCCGTGTCAGTTACAGAAAGCTGATGGTCTGTTAGAAGGTGTTGAGAGTTTCAGGAGTGAAACAGGGCTAGTAGTTCCAAGGTGTATGGTTCAGGTGTCACAAGAAGAAATCCTTGTTCCTGTTACCAACTTTACTGATAAAGAGATTGTAGTGAAGCCAGATACAGTTGTGGCGTCCATAGAAACTGGTATTTCAGTGAACTCTTTGTCGACTAGTTCTGAAAAGAAAGAAGAAGTGGTCTATATGGATGACAGACTCCCTAGTCACTTAGTGGATTTGGTCGCTAATGTTTCGTCAGATGTTAGCGAGGAGACGAAAGACAAATTGAAAGAGACGCTCATAGAGTTTCAAGATGTTTTCCAGTCTCCAGGTGGACAACTTGGACGGACAAACAAAGTGAAACACACTATTGACACAGGAGGTGGCAAACCTGTCAAGTTGCCCCCTCGTCGTATTCCCGTAGCTCAGAGAGAAATTGTGGAGGAGGAAATAGACAAAATGTTGAAGCAAGATGTCATCGAACCCAGTGACAGCCCCTGGGCTGCTAACGTGGTACTTGTCAAGAAAAAGGATGGTACAACTAGGTTCTGCGTTGACTATAGGAAGTTGAACCAGTTGACACGCAAAGATGCTTATCCTTTACCCCACATTGGTGACTCGCTTGATGCTTTGTCAGGTTCGTGTTGGTTCTCAACTCTTGACTTAGCACAGGGTTTCTTCCAAGTTGAAATGGATGAAAATGATAAACAGAAGACAGCGTTCGCTACGCATAAAGGTCTTTTCCAGTTTAAGGTCATGCCATTTGGGCTATGTAACAGTCCAGCTACTTTTGAGAGACTCATGGAGATGACTTTAAGTGGTGTTCTTTTTGAGAGATGTCTAGTCTACATTGATGATGTCATTTGTCTAGGCAGGACAGAGGAACAGGCACTGGAAAATCTCAAAGTTGTTTTGAAGAAGTTCAGAGATGCCAATTTGAAGCTCAAGCCCTCGAAATGTTCGTTGCTGCAGAGCGAATGCTCCTTCCTAGGGCATGTGGTTTCGAAAGAAGGGACAAAGTGTGACCCAAAGAAAGTAGAGGCAGTTGTTAACTGGCCTGTCCCTACTTGTGTTTCAGAAGTCAGAAGCTTCTTAGGGATCACATCATATTACAGAAAATACATTTGTGGTTTCGCTGAGATAGCTAGTCCTTTGACAAACTTGACTAGGAAAAATCAGAAGTTTGTTTGGTGCGAACAGTGTCAGCAAGCTTTTGAGAAACTGAAAGTGGCTTTAGTGTCTTCTCCCGTTCTTGCTTATCCGACAAGAGAGGGCAGGTTCATTCTTGATACAGATGCGTCAGCAAATTCCATTGGTGGCGTATTGTCTCAGATTCAAGATGGAGAGGAAAAAGTGATTGCTTATGCAAGTTGCGCTCTGTCTAAGAGTAGGCAGAGGTACTGTACCACATACAGAGAGCTGTATGCAGTGGTGAGGTTTGTGAAGTACTTTTCTCATTATCTTTGGGGACGTCCGTTTCTGGTTCGGAGCGATCACAGTTCCCTTAGGTGGTTAAAGTCCTTTGATCAGGCTGAAGGCATGGTAGCTAGATGGATAGCTACGTTGGACACCTACGATTTTCAGATAGAGCACCGGAGAGGCGCCCTACATGGAAATGCGGACGGGTTGTCGAGGATCCCAAGGAGATGTTGTCAGAGAGAGGAGTGTGATCAGTGTGCTAAGAAGCATGTGAGAGTGGTGACACGTCGGCAAGCACGTGGTCATGACTCAGCTGATGGTGGGAAAGCTAGCGGTTCTCAGAGGAACGCTGCTTCACCGAAGGGTGAAGATGTTCCGCGTGCGGACCCAACTATCAGTGAAAGTCAGGGCGACACTACCACCGACAGGTCAAGTGTAGAAGTCAGGGAAGATGAATCGGTTCAGAGTGATTCTGCCTCAGTGTCTAAAGGGGAAACCGTGGATTCTGCTCAGTCTTCTGCGTTTGGTCCTGGCATGCAGGAAAGCAACTGGTTAGCCAGCTGGTCTCGTGAGGACTTAGAGATGTTCCAAAAGAGAGATCCAGTGACTAGCATTCTAATAGCTCTGATAGAGAAAGGAGAGAAGCCTCCTTGGACAGAAACTTGCAAGTATAGCGCAGCTGTCAGAACACTAATTGCTCAGTGGGACAATCTGAGAGTAGTGGGCGGTTTACTATACGTTGTGCCTGATACAAATGTTACTCAGGAAAGGGTACTATTGCTAGTAGCCCCAGATGAGAGGACTGAGACAAGAGACAAACTAGAAGGGGAAAAGAAATCAACTCCCCAAGATCTGTATTTCCCATGTTCATCATAATCCTGAACTTGACTTTGTTTGCAGCGACTCTTGACCCAATACCAGGAGTGTATTGTGGTCAGTGAGACACGCGTGTCTCACGTGTCCGAAATAATTTCGTGAGATGGCGGCATCTCACGGGGAAGTTCGAGCTGGCTCTAGTCGGCTTCCCTAGAGACCCTTTGAAAGTGAGTTGGGCCCCCAGCTCACATTGTCCGTTAATATGCACCTGAGACAGGCGTCTGTCTCGTACCTGTCTTGGAGTAAGCCAGTGGCTCTAACTGGAAACTCCAAGACGAGAGTGTTGCCCGGTCGGCTCTGACCAGGTAACCTCTCACGTCGTGCGAGACAACAGGAAAAGAACTCTAAACATCAAGAAAGACCAAGGACCATCTTCAAGGACGAACAATGCCATGACTGAGTATCCGTTAAGTTTGTTTCTTTTCAGATGTCTCCTTTGCATGCATACATTTTTTGTGTTGAATTAGAAATGTTTTTGATTTTCCATTTTGTTGTCGTCGTATTGCTTTGTGCATGCCTAGACGTCTGGATCATATATCATTTTTCTTCTTATAATAATATGTAATCATCTGACTATGCTGTTTTGAAGGTTTTGTACCTCAGCAACAAACTGGGTCTGGTTGCTTGTTTTTGTACTGTATTTTGAACTTTTTGGCATAAGATTTTGAATATTTTTGCTTAGGTTTTGTACTCGATTTTACCTCAGGAATTTGCACTTTGAAAATCGTGCTAATGTTGGGTGTGTGTTATGTGAACCAGTTTTCTCACATGGGTTTAGAGGATTCCATGAGATGTGGACCAAATGTTACCCGAACAGTCTGGGAGACTGATTTTTGCTTTTGTATGTTTTGTGGCGGACTAAGTTCGGAAGTTACCAAGTGAGTCTTGATTTTGATTTGGTCTGGGATTTCTGGTAACAAATGCTTTTGCAGTGGTTGCATAGTTGTGTATCAGCTCGCATGATGATACCAGTACTTTAATTTTGGTTTTGAAACCTTGTTTCTTTAGTTGTTTTTTTTATGGATTATTTCATGCGGTGGCTATGCATTTTAAGTGGTGCTGAAGCTTGTTGATTGTCACGAGCGCATCACGGTTGCTGAAATGGTTGCTCATGCGTGTTCATGATCAGGGATCATGCGTTTTGAAATGTGTTTTGAATGTTTATTAATTTGGACTTTGATTTGATTTTGTTTGAATTTTCTTGTGCATGCATCACGATTTTATTTTGTTGAATTTGTTGAATTTCTTTTGAATTTGGATTTTACTGTGCATGCCAGAAGTAATTTTCTTGAACTTGGTGCATTTCATTTAGTTTGTGCGACTTTATTCCTTTTGTTTGACTAATGTGTCGTGCACATTAGGTCTTAAGGAGGAGGGAGTGTAGCAGAGGAGCCCTCTGCTAACGCTATCACTAGTTACTACCAGCGAGTCAGAGTTCAGTGGTTTAGTGCACGCTCGGCGCACTGTGAGCGAGAATTCTGCTGACTTAGCTAGTTAGTGTGTAGCAGACTACACGCGCGAAGCTGTGACGTAGTTTCCGGACCCAGAGGCTGGGAGCCTATATAAAGCGGCCGATTCTCAGTCTCGGGGTGAGTGTGAACAATGCTCACCACCCCTCCCCCCCTGTGAGCGATTGCGAACAGTGATCTCACACTCCCTCCCTCTTCCCCGTAGGCGATTGAACAGTCCCAACCCTCGAGCGATTGTGACATGACTCCTCCCCGCCCTAACCCACGAGGCGATTGTGAACAATGATCTCCTCAACACCCCGGCCCTAACCCACGAGGCGATTGTGAACAATGATCTCCTCAACACCCCGGCCCTAACCCACGAGGCGATTGTGAACAATGATCTCCTCAACACCCCGACCCTACCCCACGAGGCGATTGTGAACAATGATCTCCTCAACCACCCCGACCCTACCCCACGAGGCGATTGTGAACAATGATCTCCTCAACCACCCCGGCCTTCCCAATAGGACAGTAGCTTTTTAGTTCAGTTCTAATTCACCTAAAATAGGGCTTAGGCTGTGTTAGGACGACGCGTAGGTTTTATTGGTAAGTGCGTATAGGTGTTAGGCCTAGGAGCTAGGTTCGCTAGGAATCGTATTCATCGTTGTAGGTGTCAGGCATAGGAGATAGGTTTGCTAGGTATCGTGTCGGAAGGTATAGGTGTTAGGCCTAAGGTGTTTAAGGTTATTAGCACTTGCACTGGTTTGACTAATTTTGATTATGTTGTTTGTTTTATTATGAATGCTTTCTGGTACAAATAAATCTTGGAACCTTACTTCTATCTTATGATGCTCAGCGGCTAGCGTGAGAGCGAGACTGAGACTGTGCGTGTGTACGTGCGAGAAGTTTGTGTGTGTGTACGTCCGTGCATGTATGACGGTGTGACTGATCGTGCGAGCGCACGTTACTAGCAGCTCAGTAGGAACGATAACAACAAGTCCAGTCAAAATAGGGTTTTTCTGGATACTGTGGTCGGTCCATTGCGCAAGCAACTTTGGCTTTTTGAACACAACGCGAGGCAAGTAAACAGGGATTTCAGTTGTGCGCATGCGAGACTAGAGTAGATTTATTTACTCTCCACTGCAATCTCCAGTCCTTCCCTAGACCACAAACCTCGGCGTCATCCTCGATTCCTCTCTGTCCATGACCAACTTCGTCTCCGCCACGACCCAGGCATGCTATTTCCACCTTCGCCGCATCAGTCAGATCAGAAAATACCTCACTACCGAAGCTGCCACCAAACTTGCTGTCTCTCTCATCTTATCTCGCATTGACTATTGCAACTCTCTCCTTTCCGGTCTCCCTCACTCCACCATCTTCACTCTCCAACGCGTCCAGAACAATGCTGCCCGCCTCGTCCTCAGAAAGAAAAAATCCGACCACATCACACCCCTGCTCAAACTCCTTCACTGGCTCCCCATCCCCCAACGCATCCAATACAAAGTTCTGTCTCTCTGCTACAAATCCCTGAACAACTGCGCTCCTGCCTATCTCTCCAACTTACTTCACCCCTACACACATTCCCGCTCCCTCCGCTCTGCCTCCGACCCTCTCCGCCTCCACATCCCTCGCACCAAACTTAACACTTTCGGTCCCCGCTCCTTCTCCGTCTACGGTCCATCCATCTGGAACACTCTCCCACTCTCTCTCCGTCAGAAACACTCTCTCTCCTCCTTCCAGTCCGCCCTCAAAACTCACCTCTTTCAACAGTTTTAGCACTATATCACCGCACTCCCCACCCCAAGCTGACCGTCGTAATGTATTTCACTGTTTGTGGTACGTGAGTCATTGTCTAAAGCGTGCGCATGCGTGCGCGAGTTGTGAGTGTGCGCTTAGAGTTATAATTATTATAAGATAAGCGCATTATAAATACCGTAATTATTATTATTATTATTACCACAAAAGGAATGCGGACTTAAACTCTGTAGGCACTTGAGTACTGTATTAGATGGGCAGTTTTTGTCCATCTGATAAACTATTTAAGTCGCCTACACCCAGTCACTGAGTCCGGTTACAGTCTGTAAAAGAAAGGTTACAGAAACTGGGAATTCCATTCAATAGTAATAAGCAGGACTTTCTGACAAATAATTATTGCCCCGCACGTGGGTTTCAATACAGATAATAGGTCTGCATCTATCATGTGACACCGTCTTCACATCTACTATCATGTGACACAGGTCCCGGAAATCTACACAGAAGTAGACCATTGACAGAGGCTGATTCGGCTGTGGAAAATACATACAGCACTGTGCTAATTGTCACAGAAGAGCCCGGAAAACGTAACAAATATGTAGGGAAAAGGCATTGATTGACAAGGCAGCCGAAAACTGTGCAGTTGTGATTAACCCCGATTTCATCCTGAGGCTGATTGTTTTTTATTTGTTTATTGTCCTAAGAAGGAGACATTACAGCTCAACCAGCCCCTGGCGCCAAACTATTCTGGCACGACCCTTGAACTATCATAGTCTTATTTATATAAAGCAGTGAGGAAAAGGATTAAAGTGACTATTACCTTAGTCGCAAATTTCCCCAAACTAGCGTGCTCTCCTCAGCATTATTTCCACAAAAAGGTTGTATTGTAACAACTGTATGTCAACGTCAGCTTAAATTTTGCTGCATACTATTTGTGATTCACAGCAAAACAGTATCGGCTATGTGTATGAGCTAGCCGAGTTGCTCACACTTCGTAGCTCGCCAAGTCAAGTCTAGTCTTGGCTCAAAGTCGCGTAATCTAGCGTGCGTTCTCGCGGCGCGCTGCTCGGGAACTCGCAACAGGCCTATTATAATAGATCGAATTGGTCTAAGTACACACACACACACACACACACACACACACACACACACACACACACACACACACACACACACAAAATGATAGAAAAGGGGGTGGGGGGGGGGTGGAGGAAGCGGGATGGCTAAATACGTAACTGGACTGAAGCAGTAAATGCCGAAGCCCCCGCCCCACCACTGACCCACCCCCCCCCACCCCCCCACCCCGCCACCCCCCCCCTCCCACCCACCGCACCCCTCCCAAAACCAGCGTAACGTACACACTTGGGCTCAGTTGCATGAGTGCGCTTAGTCCTGCGGCCAGTCACTAAGCAAGGTGCTCCGCCATAGCTCACAACCACCTTGCCGCAGTGACTGGCGCAGGACTAATTAAGCTCACTCATGCAACTGGCCCTTGATACGTTTTCCTGGATGACATAAACGCTGGCATTCACGCCTTTTGGTTTCGTTTATCACAGCAGATCCGCCAGTCTGTTTCCTATTACGCAGTGACAGTGGTTCGATACACACGTGACTTGCACTGTGGCCGGCCTTTACAATGCGTACATGTGACATGATGTGGCTGACTGTCTGACTATTTATAGAGAGCTTCCCGCGAAATTGAATGGGCGGGGAACTCCATATCTATAAATACTACCCAGCCTTTTACTACCATGTACTCAGTCAAGGTACCTGGAAATTAAGGCGCATTCCAGCGAAAGAGAAGGACCCCCACCACACCAGCGTGTGCACATTTATGAGTAATATACCGTACAGGATACGTGTGATACTGTAAGCAAAAGGTAATCGGGCCGACGTCGGCCGCAGCTGTCCCGCGCAGGCCAACTGAGGCCGACATCGGCCCAACGACCTTTTCTTTAACAGAGGAAATAAAGACAGGCAGGAGGGACGAGCATTAGTCGCTGTCCGGTCTCAGCCATTGCACAAATCGTGACAAGATAACAGCAGTTTGCATTATGTGCTGTGGCGCAAAATTCCATGTCATATATAATAATCAGGGCCGGATCCAGAGGGGGGGGGGGCCATCCTCCCCCCTTCCCCCATAAAAACTATACAACATAAAACTTTGATACACTGAAGGATGATCTTTGCTCACCTTGGTGAAAAAAAAACAAAATAAAGCCATACTCAAAACAGTCAAAACTCTGCTTTAGGTGTCTGTTTCAGGTGGTTAATTTCTCCCAAAATTCCCCCCCCCCCCCCCAAAAAAAAAAAAAAAAAAAAAAAAAACATGTAAGTGATCCGGCCCTGATAATATTGAGTATTTTGGGTCTAATCAGCTGCAGCTTTTCATACATGAATATTCTTTCAAAATGTCATAAACGATTACCAGATAACTAGTGAATATTATTTCCATCAATGTTTTCGCTGCTTATGCTGACTGAAATGCAAACACTGACGACACAGCTGCCACAGGCAAAGATCCTCGTTGGCCCGGCAGAAGCTAAAGACATTCTTTGGGGTATCAACTGAGTTAGCTTTAAAGCCTCCCACCCCCACCCCCTCCACACACACACACACACACACACACACACACACACACACACACACACACACACACACACACACACACACACACTTCCTACCCCCTCCCCTCTTTTCGACCACATACACCGCCCACGCCCTCACTCACCACCTCCCCCCTCCACCCCACTCCTACCCTCCGATCCACCCAGAATTAATTTAGTACTAAATCTGTGTGCGAACGAACATATTCCCAATGCTTTCGTTTTAATTTGTATTAACTGCATCATGCTGCTTAAGGTCTGCATCCAACACGGCTGCGCACGGTTATACAATCAACTCAATAAATGAATCAATAAATCAATACAAGTCAATCAGTCACTCAATCACTCAATCAATCAAACAATCAATCAATCAAAAAATCAATCAATCAATCGAAAAAATAAAACAGGTGGCCAGCGTACAATTTGTCTTTCGTGACCAGGTCTATTACTGCAGCGCAAACTGTCCGAGTTCTTTAACTCATTCAACTCCGACACGCCACGGCAAGACATGGATCGAGTGTTATAGCTCAAGGGTTGTGCCAGAATAGCTTGGCGCGCCTACGGGCGCCAAGCTATTCTGGCACAACCCTTGAACTATCACGCTCGATCTGTTTCCAGAAGTGTAATACAGTCTTCAGAGGGCGACTTCAAAATTTGAGGACTTCGGTCGTGGAGCAGAATGTGTTCATCTTTAACCCCTTTCACTGTCCGTCCGTAATGAGAAATACCTATGTGCAAAAGGCATACATCTTCATGAGCTCCCGCGGTTGCGAGGGCTCATGACGATCTACTCCTTTTGCTAACCTCATTCGTATCCAGGTGCTTCAGGTGCACTATAGATTAGATATATATATATATATATATATATAGATATATAGATTTTATATATATATATATATATATATATATATATATATATATATATATATATATATATATATATATATATATATATATATATATATATATATATATATATCTGACAGTAAATCTACGATGTCAGAGACATATGGTAGTTTCTAGAACTGACTTGCTGGCAGTGACTGTGGGCGTGTAATGACAGTATCTCTTAACTCATTCGAGACTTGCCGCCTCCGGATACGCGGCATAAGCCGCGTATCCGGATGCGGCACTTCTCGAATGAGTTAACTTTTTCATTTCTGGTGAACGCAGGCTGTGCTTCTGAAATCAGTGTAAATTCAAATTCAAAAGGCCAAAGATCCCCACGGCACGGCGGCCGTCAAAGGAGCATGGCCCGGCACAAAGCAAGAGGCTCAGAGCCTCACGTTGAGTCCTCGGCAACTGCTGGGGCCGACTCATGAGGATCTATGTCTCTTGCAGTTGGATCGTGTTCTGTAGCTTTTTTGTTGTTGTTGTTGTTGTTGTTGTTGTTGTTGTTGTTGGGGGTTTTTTTTTCTCGGCAGTGAAGGTATTAAATCAATGCATAGTGAAGAGGGTAAAATTTTTAATATCATCCAAAAGGAAAAGCTGCATTATAGCAGCCTGTTGTAAGTGACTGCCGGCGTTTACACACGATATCTCTTCAATCTTCAATCGTCGCAGAGTTAGTGAACAGGTTAATCAACGCTTTCACTGCCGTGGAAAAAAAAATTAACATAATCCAAATGCAAGAGACATAATCCTCATGAGCCCCCCCCCCCCTCCACCCACAGTTGCGGGGGGTTCATGAGGATGTATACCTCTTGCTGACACCATTTTAGTCGTGTAGCCCATGCACAGGCGCGGGATGATCGCTGCTTCATTGCTCCAAGTACTAGTTTCTACTACCCGTGTTAGGACTTAGGAACAATGACTGATGCAACGATCATCCCGCGCCTGTGAGTCCATGTTTCTTGGACATCTGCCAGGTCTCTCTCGTGCTGAATTAAAAGATATTTCGGAAACACAACCTAGTGCGACCAGTGGCTGGGAAGGGGTTGATAGTGACAGTCTCCAAAATAAGTTTTGTTGTAGCCTGTTGTTTCATTCTTAATCGTGGTAAAAGAACAGGTGGGAGACCTATACAAACGCGCAATACTGTACGTGGGATCCGCGCAGCATGTTAGTTACGCACACATAATTTTATACAGAAACAGTCACTATTATATCAGTGAGGTTTCATTGACAACGAACTACTCTCAACAACGAACGACGGCGAAGTCACAGTGATAACCAGCCTCTACCAGAAGCATGGTCAACGTTCGGAACATCTCCAAGAAGCACATGAGGATCTCATGAGGACTCATGAGGATCTTCGCCTCTTGGAGAGATTCGGAGTATTGTCTATGCAGACTGGTTCTTCGATGTGACTTCGTTCTCGTTCGTTGTCGGGAGTCGTCTGGCGTAAACGTAACCTGCGAAAGCAACGGCAATGATTACATGTAGGTCAAAACAAAACAAAATGGGATGAACCATAACCCACAAAGTCCCTTCTATATGAGAGCTGTCCTCGCTGTCAATGGTCTCTACCTTTTGTATTTTACCTGATTCTGATGTTGAATTATCTCCTATTGAAAAAGTCTCGCAGATCTGCCAATGCGTCAGTGAGTTCCATAAGGGGCGCGGGACATACGCGTCATTGATTTGTCAAACGTCATTTGTCATGACGTAAGTTTTAGTTTTTACGTAATTTTATATTTTACGTGATATGAGTTTCACTTTCGATACATAGGCTTGAGAAAATGGTGACAAAACTAGAACTTCACGGTACAATTTCAGTCTTGCTATAATTTGTGTGAAAGCAGGTCGACTTTACCTAGCTTCATGATATACTAAGTACACGGGTGTAGACGTTTCTTTTAAAGACTCGTGCGACATTTTAGCATGATGTATTTTTAAGGTATATTTACATCTTGTCTTAAAACCTTTCTTTTAGTCTGGCTGACTTAACTTTTACCCATCCCGCCGTGAGATGGCCTTAGTCGCCTGCTCGGTGTTAAACCCCAATAACTAACTATTCCCTCTGGAGATCCGCGCAGGTTTATGAGAGAGAGAGAGAGAGAGAGAGAGAGAGAGAGAGAGAGAGAGAGAGAGAGAGAGAGAGAGAGAGAGAGAGAGAGAGAGAGAGAGAGATGATGATGATGATGATGATGATGATGATGATGATGATGATGATGAAATTTTATTTATCAACGGTAAAACGCCTTGACAGAAACAAATCGTCATTTTACAAACTTGCCGTTGCTAACATCTACAACATAAAATAGGTTAAATAATAATAATAATAATAATAATAATAATAATAATAATAATAATTATTATTATTATTATTATTATTATACTTACACACATTATTTCATGCAACAATAATGTTTAAAAAAATAAAAACAAAATAATAATACAATTTTAAAAAATTATATACACAAAATAATAGTAACACTCAACATTCATCTTATAACACACACACACACACACACACACACACACACACACACACACACACACACACACACACACACACACACACACACACACATCACACACACACACACACACACACACACTATACATAAATGCATGTATTACATGAAAGTATTAACCATCAGGGTTTGTTTAAATAAATGCCCTGTGATGTTATGTTTGGCTCCTCAGGTAATCGAAAAGTTTCGTTTTAACGATTCCAAGCGAGGCTATAATCTTCAAATGTGCAGGAATAGTGTTCCATACAAACGGTCCAGAAAATGATAAACTAGTTTTAAAGAGGTCAATTCTAGGGAGAGGTAGGGTAAAGTATTCTTCCTTGTAAGGTCCGTTCGCGTTCATGCTGTGGCATTAAATTTGGTGGTTAGACACTGCGGTGTCATGTTATTTAATACCTTGTGCATGAGGATGCATTTGTTGAAATTAAGTTATTGACGCAGGCTGAGAATGTTTAGATGTCTAATTTTGTCTGTGGTAGGAATGGGCCGCGTATCCATCATTCTGACAGCTCTTTTATATATAGAGTTTAACCTGTTCATGTGAACATCACTACAACCGTCCCACACTGTGGAGACATAATCAACGTGAGTCTTGATATAGGCATGAAAAAACAGTTTACGAGTATGTGTATCCGTTACTTGTCTAAGCTGGGACAACAGGAAAGTGTTTTAAGCAATGGTTTTACAGACTGTATTAATTTATATGCGTCTCCCAACATAGTTGTTCGTCAACGTGTATTGCCAAGAATTTACGCTCTGTGACTTGTTCTATCGGTTTAGCGTTCAGTTGTACATGTAACGGCTGTGGTCGGCGTTGGTGTTTTTGTCGTGTAGTGATTAAAATACTCTTTGTTTTTTCCCGGATGAAGAACCATATGATTCTCTCTACACCTGTCGGAAACCTCGCTGAGACTACTTTGTAAACTAAGGTTGATATCAGCTGGGTCTTTTTACCCGAAACATGGAGGCTCGTATTGTCCGCAAACAGGTTGCAGTTGACATCAATGTTAGTAATATGCAAAGGCATATCATTAATGAATATTATAAATAGAAGAGGTCCCAAGATCGACCCCTGGGGGACACCATAGTTAACTTGTCCTTGTTTAGAGTATTTTCCATGGGTATATACCATTTGTTTTCTGTCTGTTAGGTACGATCTAAAGAATGCTATGGCGGTTTCACTTATATGGTATGCTGCTAGCTTCTGTAAGAGAATGTCATGGTCGACAAGATCAAATGCTTTTTGTAGGTCTAAGAAAACAGCTCCAGACATCAGGTTTTCATTTATTGATTCCAGCCAGCTGTCTACAATGTGTGTCAGTGCTGACTGACATGAGTGTTTCGGTCTAAAGCCGGACTGATGAATATTTATGAAACTGCCCTTTTCTAGAAAATCGAGGAGGTGTTTTTGTGGGGTTTTTTCAAGGGGCTTTGACTGGGCCGACAAGTGATTTATTGATTGATTGTACATTGCTTAACGTCCCGACAGCAACAAGGCTTTCTCAGGACTTGCCTGCACTGCTTGTGAAAAAAAAAAAAAAAAAACAGAACATTGAATGTATGTCGCCAGCCGGTCAAATACATTAAATAAACCTAACACATGGGGCCTAAATAAAGCTAAGACCATTTAGCAACACACATCCAATATCAAGAGCTACAGGCAGTGCAGACAGTAGGGAGAGTTTTAAAAAGGCAAATACAGGTGAATGGACCAAGGGAAGACAGAAACACATGCCCCAGAATAGAGAGAAAAACTCACCCTGTGGGGCTGACCAGGGTGACCCTGGGAACTAAAAAGTACCTAACCCCACCCAAGTCCCCCAGGGCAGACCCGGGTGGGGGCCGACAAGTGAGATAGGACGGTAGTTATTGACATCTTCAAGATCTTTTGATTTAGGGATTGGAATTACTTGGCCTCTTTGAAAATAGTGGGAAACGTGCTGTGTTTTATACAGAGGTTAAAGATATAACTGAGTGCCTCTACCGTATATGGTAGTGACATTTTCAGAATTTTATTGTCGATACCATCCATCCCGGTGGACATTTTATTCGGCATGCTAGAAATAAATTTGCCGACTTCAGCGACGGTAATATCAGGAATAATGAATGTCTGCAGTTTATTTTTGACCTCACAGTATTTTTCACACTAGAGAGAGAGAGAGAGGGAGAGCCGCGCGCGAGAGACAGAATGACGTCATATTTAGAGTATTATGTCAGTGTCTGCTTGGTGATGGAGTTGCCTCTTTTTCGTCACGGCCACTGTCAGCCTTTCTCTAGAAGCAAAGGTTTTTAGTGTTTTAATTCTTTTCTGAAAAGAATTAATTTTTACTAAAGAAGTTGAAAGGATACAAAGATGGCTAACGAACTTATACAAACATTCAAGTAAATACGACAAAAATTACGGACCATAATCTTTGTCAACCGACTTCCTATAAACGGTTGTTTATGCCTTCAATGAGACATTCAATTACAATATGCTCGGAGGCTCTCTTAGCCACTCACTTAAAAAAGTATTTCGCCAAGTTTCAAGCTTGTGCGTACAGAAATATCGGAGATTCTCTTGTTTACATACATACGCACACACATACATATATATACACACACACACACACACACACAGACAGACAGACAGACAGACAGACATACACACACACACACACATACATACATACATACATACATACATACATACATACATACATACATACATACATACATACATACATACATACATACATACATTCATACATACGGCGCTTCGCGCCAAATGTACGTTCAGTAGCGAGGTTAGCATAACTAGACACGACGAAATTTTTATCTTGTTACTTCAATAGCTAAGGTTTAGCCTGCCCGCCTTTAACATCATGGACATGCTATTAAATTTGCCCCACCCTGACCCGTCCTAAAAAGTCCCTTCTATAAATAGAAGGGACTTAAAAAAGAACGGTTTGAAATTACCTCTGTGTGAACCATAAAGTATGTGTGCATGTGATTGGCATATGTGTGATACTGCAAGGATGTATGTGGTAATTTGTATTTACTATT